>MU173041.1:112144-133099 GCA_016695475.1 Suillus decipiens | reverse complement strand
GTGTGCCCTCGGAAGGGCTCACCCAATGGCAGCCCCGTCGCTGCATCCCACACCCGGACAGTAGAATCCTCTGAACCAGACACGATGCGAGTGCCATCGGGGGAGAACGAAGCTGACAAAACCGGTTCAGTGTGCCCAGTGATCACTGTCTGAATAGCCGTCCAGTTCACAAGACGTCCATGTATCAGACGAAGGGTGTTTGGAAACCTTGCAGTAAACCTTGTAGCTATCGTGGACTTCATGGGCGAAAAAGGCAGCGCTGATACATACAGATGTGGCGTGCTGTGCAAAATCATCCCACTACACAGTTGGACGAATCTCTGCACGTCCATTGCACTGGACAACAGGTTTTCATAGCCTAATTGACCCTGTGTTCACGCGTAAGCACTTCGCCTGACACCACCAGGTGACTCTGTGTTCTTACCTTCAGCCACTGGGAAGTGAGTGGAAGCACGGCAACCGCGCTGCCAAGTGCATTGAGAAGACCAAGTGCTTCAATCCAGAAGAGTAGTCGCTCGTTCTCGAAGAGTGATCCTATTTCCTTTGCGAGCTCCGTGTCGAAACCCGTTGCTCGGACATGCGTGGCCCAAAATCGACAGGCATAGGACAGATGTGGGGGAATGCATGTTGCGACTCGATGGGGCAGCTCGGGGTCTGCGCTATTGGGGAGGTATGAAGACTTTAAATCACACATATTGAAGCGAAGTTCGTCTTCCATCACTCGAAGTGACGCAAATGCAAGATCCCGTTGCGAATATGATGTCTCCACGAAAAAGTCTCCGCTGGATGATTTGTCTGTCAAGAATTCGCGGAAGGATGCGTGAAGGGGTCGGATGGGGTCAGAGGATTTGGTGGTGCCGCTTAGCAGGGATCCCATATATTCTACCACGACTTCCACTTTGTAATGCTCCCTATCGTCTGGAAAATGACGCCGCATGGCATTCAGAGCATCTAAAGGGAGGGGTTCGGCTGAGCCAAGTATCTGTCCCATCACAGAATGAAACCTTGCTAGCGCTTGCTGATAGCCGCCTTCTGTGGTGTATCTATCCCTCCGTATGTTTTCTCCTAAAATGATGTTATACATGCCATGCAACAAGTTTTCCCGCTCTCCATCATTGTGGCATCTCACGAGAGCATTGAAACGTTCAATTGGGTATGAGCCAGGGCATTGTTGGATGTATCTGCATGCAAGACGCGCCCACTCGAATAGTCCTCCAGCTTTGTCAGCAAGGTCTCCAAATTCTTTGTCCCCAAGATCGGGCAGCTCTTTCAGCTCGTGAGACACAAAAGTATGGATGTCTCTCTTCGAGACTGCTTCTGGGATGTCGTCCATGGATAACCGTAGGATATGTTGAGCACCTCGAAATCCATCTTCGATATCACGAAGTGGGCGAGAGGTGACAAGAATCCGAAAGTTAGATGGGAGGTCCGTGATTTTAGGAATACCTTCGCCCTCCAGTTTACCTGCAAGTATGCGGAGAAGGTCACTCCGTGTCTCGACTCCACCGCTTTCGTCTAGTGCTTCAATGACGATCAAGACGGGATCCACGCTCGACTCTAACTTCTTCAGCGGTTCCATAACGAGCTTGCGCCACTGCCGGGTAATATCTTTCGTGTTTTTGAGCGCACTGGCATTTTTCACTGTATTCGCCAATGCCCGTCTGACCGCCGGATCACGGTCAGCGAGATCGCGAGCGATGGTAGAGAAGACTTTTTCATGTCGCTTGTCGGTTTTAAGGTCGGAGCCCCGGTCAAAGCAGAAACATGAACCAAGCCTTCCCAAGTCGTCGAACCAGCTAGCGATTGTGTGAGCGATGGCTGATTTTCCCTTGCCTGCAGGGCCGGATAGCCACAGCACGCGCTGAGTAGTATCTCCACTGTCTTTTATCCAATCTGTGATCTGAGACAGAATGTCCGTCCGCGTCCCTGGTAGGCATTGTTTCGTGGTATTTAGTCCCGCGCCCTCTGCGTAGAGGATACCACTGAGATCCAGATTGTCACTCAGCTCGTCACCTGAAGGATTATGAGTGGATGGCAAGTCACAAGTACGTCCGAATCCTTACTCGTAAACCGGACGAGATCCGCTATGTCCCGAATAGCTTGGTCCCGAAATTGTTGCATAAGGTCATCCAGAGCCTCGTTGTACCGCTTAATCAGATCATCCGTCTCCGACATAACATTTTTCCCAAGTCTCTTCCCTGCGATAATGATATAAGGTTCACAATATGCGCAGTGCAGCTCGATAACTTACAAAAGCTCTTCTTCTCCGAGTAGTCCCTGATGAAACGCGCGCACTCTAGAGTCTGCTGGGCAATCCGTCCAGCGATGCCGCGTTTCGATGAGATCTTGCCAAGTGTGTCGTCTTGTGACATGAAGCGGTAAACTTCTTCTAATTTCTCGAAAAGAGATTGTACCGAATCATCGCGATCTGCTTGGGCGAGAATAATCTGCATAGAGTCAACAACTGCTGAACGGGAGGGCGAAACTCTACATACTTTAGATGCAGCAGACAGCATACCCAGCACGACCTTTGCGTAAGGATGTACCTACGCAACTTAATTAGCTCACTCACAACGTCAGAGAGTGGTCCATACATTCGCAAGATCCCTAATGACACTGTCAAAAACTCTGAGTGGTTGGAGATTTGTGGGCTGGAAATCGTTTGCGGCAGGGAGATATTTTGGGCCATCCTTGGCTGCGGATACCACAGAAGTGACATGTTTCCCGAGCGGTCTCACATTTTTCATACCCTCACGAGCACCACGAAGTTCATCGTCAACTGATTGGGGATCAGGAACCTCTTCCATGCCAGGAGGGGCGTCGGAAACCTGTACGACCATCAGAATCTAAACATAAAAACTAGATCATTGAGCGTAAATACCTTCGAAGCAGGTTCTCCGGCCGCTCCTTGGTTCGCACAGCCACTGGGATTTTCAGATGTGGCAGGCTTGTCATCGTCAGCGCGGTGCAGACGCGATACATCCTTGGTGGACCTCAGACAAGTTCAGGATCAAAATAATGACCACCTACCTCAACATTGTGTTTCGATGAAGCACTTCCATGATCGGCGTCCTGGACAGCAGGGGTTTGGTGGTGGGAACGCTTGAAATGTTTCTGCCCAATATCAGCCACATTCCAGCCCTTTCAGCATTCATGTCGACGTACAGAGATTTTTTTGATCACATTCTTCTTAAATTTCCGGAAAGCCTGACGGACTTTGCTACGGGGCTGGCTCTGGATGAAGGATCCGTCAGAGGTGACGATGCTGTTATTAGCGCTCGTCGACAGCGATCCCATGAGGACACGTACCGAGTTATCACCAGAAGTTGACTCTCTGGTTTCAGGAGATTTAGAGGCCTCTGGAGCAGGTTTCGTCCTGTGGTCTTCGCTCATTGCGGACAGTGAAATATTGAGAAAAGCTTGAGGGAATGGATTCAAGAATCAGAGGGGATGGTAGAACTGTACCGAATACCCTTGACCACAAGCCTCAAGGCACCAGCGTGGACTTACATAAAGCGCTAATCATACAGCCATGTAATAAATGGGCGTTGGGAACGTGGGTTGTGCAAGTGCTAGCAAAAGACATCGTCCATCATGGAACAAGCTTGATTCACAGGTGCATGCAAGTTACATATGTATATGACACAACGTTCGCAAGCAATCGCAAGCGTCAGGCTGAACTTGGGCAGAAACATTGGGACGACAGGTGGAGCAACTACATTTGTAAGTATATAACGCGCATAGAGTCAGTGTGAAGTTTAAGCGCTAACAAAACAATGAGGCTCATCGTGAGAAATGGAACTGACTGCTGTCGACGCGCCCGACGACCCGCTCACTCAAAAGAGTATTAAGCATAGATGCACCAAGCCAAAGCCGAGTTTCCAAAAAATCCACTCGACTCGAAAGTGTGGTCAGTGTGTGATTCGTGCCAGCCTCTCGCTACTTGATAAATGAGGCAGGGAGAAACGAGTGCACGATTTTCTCATTGTAGCATTCATCATCTCCCGCGAATGCCCAGTTCACAGCGGACTTGAATGAAAATGTTACCTGCGCAGAAAGAGACCGGTATATCGATTTGGTAGTGGCAGTAACGTATCTTGCAGATACATGCGAATGGGCCTTGTAAGCATAACAGGGAAGCGAGAAGCCACATACTTACCTTTCGACCCTTGACATAAATAGATTGTATCTTGGTCGACAAATACACACTATCATACCAGGTGTTCATTTCGACCAAGATATTGGTCTTGTAATGTGAACTCGATAGAGTTTGCTCAATACTGCTGCTTGTCCACCTGCCTCGAATATGAGCATACCTGAAACTGAAATTGCCAAGAATATAATTACTTTCGTTACGGTCACTTCGCCATTATTCTTTGTTCCAAACGCGTCTGCGACATTCTTTGGAAGTGAAATCTAGGCCTGTCTGAGCGCGGCTTCACGGTGACCGAGGCAGAACAGGCACCTACAACGAGGGTTTCGGGCAGCCTTCGTCCTTTAGAATCATGAATAGATACACAGCAATGGCACTTCTTGTACTGCAGTCCGAGACTTGTAGCATGTCTCCTTTTGGTCGTGTACCCATAAATCGAGTCTCCGAACTTCATGGGTTTTCATGGTGGTCCTAAGGGAGATTACGAAGGATTGAATGTGCAGCATTCGGACCTCCTCCGACCGAACGGTTGCGCATGACCGTCCGGTCGGAATGTGCCCATGACATTCGTACTTCTTGCTCTAATCCTCCATCTGAAGGGCTGCCAATAGCGGTGCGCTAGGCGCTTTCAAATTCGTCTCAGTTGAAAATTTCTCGGAGAATCCTCACATTCTTTGAACATTCTGCACTCTTTTCTTCATAGTCATGTCAATCGCCGCTCGCCTCGAGGATGACCATGAAGTGGTGACCAAGCTCTCGCCTGAGCATCATGATACCCCATCCTCTAACCCATCATCGATCTTCCTCACCATCCCGAACTCTAGTCATCAAACCGCTCTCTATGCGCTTTTCGTTGGGGCACATGCCAATTGTCAAGTTCGGCCGCTTACATCGCCAGAACCTAACCGGAAGTGTTCGAATTTGCCGCTCGGGGTGGCGACCCGTTCACGGAGAAGACGTCCCGCGCATGAAGGTCGCCTACTTGCGGCAAAAGCAGAAGGCTTTTGCGCCCCAGCGCCGTTTAGTCATTGCTGCATGCTTAGCTGGAGAGTCGAATTAGAAGGCACCATGTCGGTATAAAAATAATTAAATGCTCTCTCTCAAAGCCGCAGGCACTGACCTAAGTGACGCGCCAAGCTTCTTTCAAATTATTCATCTACAGGTGTGCGATGTGTAATAGCGTCAGCTGTCAATTAACCGCTTCCTTACTACTACATAGCTCACTCATCACAATATGCGTCATCAGGCCCTTCAAAGCAAATGATAGCTATTTAGATTCAACAACATGCAAGTCCGATATATTTCAAACCTTTCATCATGTACTAAAGTCAATTTAGTAATTTGGACGGAAACTGCGAGTTACTCACCATATATTCATCTCACTCTCAGTCCTCAACAGCACGGTATCACCTTCTACCTACCTTACCTTCAAAGATGGTCGGACCTCTGTTTCACACAAGAAAGTCCAAGAGGCCGATTGTAGTGCTACAGCGCGTCAATCTCCCTCATGCTCACGTCTTCGCCGATACAAATCACACTTTTTGAAAGTCCTCCGAAAGGCTAAAGGTGTACAGACATGATGACATGGCCACATCACAGCAGTATCCGTTGAGTACCGCCGTCTCTCGCTAGCACGAAACATGTGCCAACGTCTCGAATTCACTTCAGATCAGATATACAAGGGGTACTTTGTCGATCTTTATGTGCGCTGTAACAACACACTGGCCATCGAAATGTATGAGGGTATGGCATATGGCATATACCGACGAGTAAGAGAGTACTATGGTAATCTGGGAGTGGGGAAGGATGGCCGAGATGAAGAAGACGCATTTAGTGCGTATGCCTGTAATGGTGCTTTGGACTACACTGATATTTGACAGATATGCAAAAATGTCTGTCGCGCGACGATCTATACGGTCTGATGGTCGAGATATGATAGTCAGCGCTCATGATGCATGATGTCTCGTAAACCGATAGATGGATACTCGCTACCAAGCTACTATATCTATTAAAATGCACCAAACACATCATATACTAAGTGGCGGAGGGTCGTCAGGCCCAAGAGCAGCCAGCTCCTCATCATAAAACTGCATCAATGCAACTTCGTCCGAACAGAACTCTTGCATCTTTATCCGAATCTCTTCCGCCGCAGCTTCAGGTTTCTGCTCCTTACTCTTTATTGCACTGCCCATGCGACCTGGACCCAACAAACGGTTGGTCAGGAACAACAGTCCTTGCGAACCACCTATAACCTGCACAAACGCGACACCAGACCGATGCACAAATTGCGAATGTTTGAATGGTGCTCGGCGATAAGAGTACGAAACATCCACATCCTTCGGGTATAGGTTGGTGGCTTCCACATCGAGGACAAAATCGAAGCGTTTGAGAATCGCATATTCAAAGTAATGCGTCGTGTGCGTTCCTTCAGGCACCCGTTTCTCAAGACCTGGCACGATGGGTGGTGGTATCGCCAAACGCAAAGGGAAGCAAGACTGGAACGCGTTGCGTTCTCGTATGTCGCCAATTTCCATGACGTAGGCCTCAACCAGTTTGAGGCCGTACCTTTCAATCGCCCGACTCCATTGCCGAAGCGAGTCTTCAATGCATCTTGCGGTAGATCCGATCCATTGTAGCTCAAAGTGGAAGACTGTCCCAGGGTTTTGAATTATGTCGTGGTGAAGAACTACCGATTCAGCCTGGTCGCTCCTCTGTATAAAAAACGTTAGTTCAGGGACCTCACAGGGCACAACTTTGCGTGCCTTGGTAGGGTCGATATCAATTATCATAGTTTGACTCAGGATCAGGCACTTCCTGTTCCGCCTAGGCACACTGGGTCTACTAAGACTGGATGGGTAATATCCACCCGGTCTAGTCTCATCCCCGCTGATGTAACGGGATGATTTGATCCAGCCTCCTCTCGGGGTGCTGACACTTGCATACTCACCATTTAGTTGATAAAAGTAGTGCCTGTCGCGGAATTGCAAATGAGTTCAATATCATATTGTAGTACAAGGAACTTACCCGTCAAGCAAGCCATGACGCCCTCGGCAGTGAGAGAACAGCCCTTGTTCGAGAAGCCTCGCCCCGCATTCAACACCTTGCTCTCTCGACGACACATCGCGAAACTCGCGCACAAGCCACGAAACAAAGTCAAACCCAGTGAAAGAATCAGGATACTTTGCTCCATGCCACTGGTGAAACTTGATCGGCACGCCATCCTCTTCGCGCATGAGTTTCGCAATCAACGAAAGAGGGGTGTCTGCGATTTCCCTAGTGCTCTGCATTTTCTTCTTCAGAGGTCCTGCAGCATGTATTTCGTCCAGCTGTGCCATCAACGAGTCATCCAAGACAGAATGTGCGGGGCCGAGTGTCGTAGGAAGAAAGCGTACGGGTGCAACGGATAAACCACGTTCATCTGGAGGTTGCCACCGTAATTTTGTGAATATTTCAGCAAGCTTGTCGATGCCCATAAGCCGAATTTCTTCGTCGTTGAGCTTCTCTCCAGACGGTCCCACATTGCCCTCAGGGACGGCGGACGGTATGACTACGAATCGAGTTCGCCAGTATCGCAGGGATTCGTTAAATTGGTGTTCATAGCCAGCGACTAACATATCCAATCTAGTATAAGAAATCAGCACTTTCACATCACCAACAAGCACGTAAAACAGACCTATTCCAGCCGAAATTCTCCAGCCCATGTGAAACAAACTTCGTCGTCAACTCCGTATACCCCACTCCAAGCTTGGGCCAGATAAGACACTCGTACTCAAACGGCTGAGTCGGCGGCATCCTTCTCACATACCGCCTCACCTGGATCGCCTCGCCAGTATAAGATATCCGATGGATCTCGTTGCTCATGCTCAGGTAAACAGGCAGATTGGTGGTCTTGAGAACTTCTGCTGCCCCAGCCGGCTTTGGCGATGCGTCGTCCTCGCCCATGAAAGATTTCGTCCGCCGCATGGTCGTGTGGTCTTCACCGTCACCCGTTTTACGTGGTCGCAAGACAAACTGGAACCCTTGTGCAAGTCGAACGGCGACCATACCACGCATTACAGTGAGCGCCCACGCACGTCGCACATCGTCGGTGTTTCCCTGAACAGAAGGTGGTTTCACGAGGAAAGAACGCATCTCCGTCGGATCGACGACAAAGTCGTACGAGAATACATCATATGACAATTCCAGCTCTGAATTGCTGGGAAAGTGGTCCATCGTGAGCGGAAGGCACGCTGGAGTGACCATAGACTTCCATTTCACCTCATGCTTGTACGTGGGCGTAGGAAATACATGCTGCCGGCGCCTAGCAAGCGAAGATTGCGCGTACGAAACTGTAGACTGGGGTCGGGACGGATTGGTGCGAGAAGCTGGGATTGGGGAGCTCGACGAGAAGGGCAGGTTGAACGAATTTAGTGTCGTAATGCGCCTCTTCCCAAACGTGCTTTCATCACGGGGAGGGGTATTCATCGGTGAATGACGATTCAAAGAGCCTCGATGCGTGAGAATGCCTTCTTCCTCGTACGTCCTGCTTAGAGCCGATCGACCAGATGCACCGTGCAATATGGCCATTGGCTGAGGTGAGCGGGAAAGTGAGGCAGAAGGAGTAGCGGAGAGATTTGACGCGATCGGGACTCGCATGCTTGGAGTTGGGGGAGATGTGGGAGTTCTGAGACCTGTAACCGGCGAAGCAGGAGTCGAAGGTGTCTGAGAGTCACCCGAGCTTCTTTGGAAGGCATTGTAAAACCAAGAGGATGCAATTTTAGCAAGGCGTGAAGAGCTCGCGTTGCGCGATTGCGGGTCATTTGCGTGATTAGTTGTGACAGACGCGGTAGTTCTCACTGAACGGATGGAGGACGAAGGAGATGTGCTGAGTCCGGTCACGGAGGGTAGTAGCCCATCTTCATTGCCTTCAGGAGGTAGTTCCATGATGATCTTTCTGGGGCTCTCTTCAATCGGTGCTATACGCATGGACGCGATAGAACTGCGTTGAGATGCCAGGCCACGTCTCTCACTAATGATCGATGAACGATATGACGAAGCCATGATAGTCCCACTTGCAGAAGAACCATATGAAGTGCGCACACTGGCGACGGGCCGGGATTCTTTTTTCAATACGAACACATCCATGTCAGCCTGATCAGCATCTGCTTGCGTGGGAGCATGATCATCTTCCGAAAAGCTGTCTCGTGGCGGCGTGGCGTATGGGTCACGTAACTCTGGGAGGTATGGGACCTCTATGCCAGAAAGGACGTCGTGCTCGAGCAGCCCGAGCATCTGTATCTCATGCATTTTTGCTCTAGCAACGAACCTGAAGATACCGTCAGTGAAGGTGAAGAATTAAGCTCGAAAAAACAGACCTGTCGTCACGAAAAGGTAGATCCATCTGCTTATCCCAGAAGGAAACACCTATCCAAAATGGTTCCCACCAGAACGTAGTCTTCTCCAATCTCCTAGACTCATCTGGGTCTTCATCACCTCCCCAAAGCGGATCTAGGGCACGACCACCGTTCTTCCCGTCCTTATCCAAGCGTGGCTCATATCCCTTGAAAGCGAATATAGGAGTCTGGTGTAAAGGTCGTTTTGCCAATGATACGAGATCCAAGCCAAAACCCTGGTCAAGCATGCGGGTTGTGGTTAATCTGAGCAATTGCTTGGACACTTTGTAATAGCCTGTACCAGGGGTGATGAGGATGGTTGACACCCCGGTGTTTGACAGCGAGCGATCGATGTAGTGCGTTTCGTTTGGGTTAAGACCCAAGTTGAGAGCCTCCAAAATAGGCCCGTCATGCGCATACGACAGCTGACCAACAAGTCTGGCTTGCTCTGGTGCTGCAGATTCGACAGTGGCTTGGTGGTAGTGATGGGCGAGCAAGATGTCCCTTTGAAAGGCCCAGAAAGACACTTTGAGTCCCACAAGTGTAGGTTTCCAGTCATGGATGACTTCCAAGTCAGTAATGACCTTGTAAAAATCCTTGTACCGTCGACCATCTTCATCCAGTCTGAGAGGCCCTGCGGCATACTCTTTTTCGGAGTCATCGTAATACACTCTCGAGATAAGTACGATTGTTACTGTGTGATTCGTGCCAGCTTCGCGCCACTTGGTAAACAAGGCGGGGAGAAACGAGTGTACAATTTTCTCATTGTAGCGTTCACCATCTCCCGCAAATTCCCAGAGTTCACGGCAGACTTGAATAAAGATCGTTACTTTCGCAGAAAGAGACCGGTATATCGCTTTGGTAGTGGCAGTAACGTAGCCTGCGGATACCTGCGAATGCGCCTGTTGAGCATAACAGGAAAGCAGGAGGCCATACACTCACCTTTCGACCCTTGACATAAATGGATTGTATCTTGGCGGCGATCACGCTTATGAAGGATATTTCCTGGTCGACAAATACGCACTGTCCTACTAGGTGTTCGGCAAGTCTCCACATTTCATTTCGACCAAGGTATTGGTCTTGGAATGTGAACTCGATGTAGTCTGCGCAATACTGCTGCTTGTCCACCTGCCTCGATTATGAGCATGCCTGAAACCGAGATTGCTCAGGATACAATCACTTTCGTTACGGTCACTTCGCCATTGTTCTTTATTCCAAACGCGTCTGCGACATTCTTTGGAAGTGAAATCTAGGCCTGTCTGAGCGCGACTGCACGGTGATCGAGGCAGAAGAGGCACCTGTAATGCGGTTTTCGAGCAGCCTTCGTCCTTTGGAACCATGAATAGATACCCAGTGGTAGCACACCCTGTATTGCAGCCCGAGACTTGTAGCATATCTCCTTCTGTCACCCCGGGAAACCATGTTTGATTTAATATAGCGGTGGATGACTCCTTCTGGTCGTGTACCCACGAATTGAGAACTTTAACATCTCCGAACTTCAGAGGTTGTGATGGCGGCCCAGGGAGATTGCGAAGGATTGATTGCGCAGTATTGGACCTCCTCCGACCGAACTGTTGCACATGACTGTCTGGTCGGACTGTGCTCATGACATTCAGGAGTACTGTTGTTGTTTCTCTGTGGTGCAGAATAACTTATGACTAAGGAGCAGAATGATGCATCCAACGGTTGTCCGCTTCAAGTTAGATCCCAGTCAGACCACCGTCAGATGTGTATCAATCGAATAATCGTATTCCTTCAGGACGAGTTTTAAAGCCTTCTGAGGAGCAAGGAAGGACACTGGACCAGTTATCTCACCATCATTATTCTACGGCACAGGGGGTAAGCTCAATTGTGGCACACAGTAGGTTTTTGGAACCTTCAAGTTGTGCCGTGCTCTTGCGGAAGTCTTCACTCAGCAATTGCAACCACAATAATAGCGGGAGTAGTCATGAACTCTAGGGTACACATTAGGTAACTGGGAGCGAGCCGCTGTGTATATAGGGCTATCCGACATAGGCCCGGGGTCGTCGACCCGTCACCCTAAAGGACAATAGATTGGATTTTTGTTTCAAAGAAATCCTAGGTGACGTGTTTTGCTTGAACTTGAGCGGAGACTTACTAGTAACTCGAGGGTGACGCTGTCTGATAACAATACGGTGCGGCAGTGAGTTGGATTCTAGTACTTGCGCCGTAACGTTCGCGGATGGAGTCCTGACCTAAGGACTCGGTAAGTCGGACTCTAGTCAGAGGTGAGTTCGGAGATTCAACCAGTACGCGGAGTACCTGGGATACTGAACCATTGCAGGATGGTGCTTCGCATGAAATAAGGCTAGGGCTATCAAGATAGACGTCTCGGCGTCGATGGCCACTTGGGCTCAAGGGGCTTTGTTTATCAAGTGACATGGGTTGACAGGTGTAGTATAGAGGCGCGACACCTGTTTTCAGCGGGTGATTTCACTCTGATAACTTCAAATTTGGGTTTCATGCCAGGTGTAGGATTAACATAAAACCAAACTATACACTCAGTATTGCTACAATTGGATCATCAGCAAGTATAGCTAGAATTATTGATTGAGTGACAATGTCATAGGGACGGTCAAGGCTAAGAACTCACACATCTCGGCAATTTGACCAGTGTTCTCCATGAGCCATGTGACTTAAATCAATCTCTAGCCCACTGGGCATAACAAATACAAGCCCCGGAGAGTAAAATGGTTGTTGTTGGGAAGCGGGTGGTACCCAGAAAAGCAGCCGACGATCGGCTCCTACTATCCATCCATCATTTGTCGGCCTGAGCGAATTAACATCATAATATCCATCATCCTGCAGCGAATTAGAATCGTGATGAGAGGTGCACTCAAGCAGCTCAGCAGTGTTATGCAGTGCATGCTCCAAGCGTGATGCGAAGCAAATAGCACGATTTTTTGTAGTATTGTTCGAAATGGCAGTGTCCTGTTTGCAAGGTGTGGCGCGACATTTATCAACAGAAAATGCAAGAGAGGGCACTTCAGTGTGCGCTCGGAATTGCTGCCCCATCGCTGCATCCCACATCCGGACAGTGGAATCTCTTGAACCAGACACGATGCGGCTGCCATCAGGAGAGAACGAGACTGACCGAACCGAATCAGTGTGCCCTCGGAAGGGCTCACCCAAGGGCAGTCCCGTCGCCGCATCCCACACCCGGACAGTGGAATCTTGTGAACAAGACACGATACGAGTGCCATCGGGAGAGAACGAGACTGACAAAACCGAAGAAGTGTGCCCTTGGAAAGGCTCACCCAATGGCAGTCCCGTCGCTGCATCCCACACCCGGACAGTGGAATCTTCTGGACCAGACACGATGCGAGTGCCATCAGGGGAGAATGAGACTGACAAAACCGGAGAAGTGTGCCCTCGGAAGGACTCACCCAATGGCAGCCCAGTCGCTGCATCCCACAGCCGGACAGTGGAATCTGAAGAACTAGACACGATGCGAGTACCATCGGGAGAGAACGAGACTGACAAAACCCGACCAGTGTGCCCAGTGATCACTGTCTGAATAGCCGTCCAGTTCACAACACGTCCACGTATCAGATGCAGGGTGTTTGGAAACCTTGCATTAAATCTTGTAGCTATCGTGGACTTCATGGGCGCAAACGGCAACGCTGATACATACAGATGTGGCGTGCTGTGCAAAGTCATCCCACCACACAGTTGGACGAATCTCTGCACATCCACTGCACTGGACAACAGGTTTTCATAGCCCGATTGATTCTGTGTTCATGCGTAAGCACTTCGCCTGACACCACAAGATGACTCTGTTCTCACCTTCAGCCATTGGGAAATGAGCGGAAGCACGGCAACTGCGCTGCCGAGTGCATTGAGGAGGCCGAGTGCTTCAATCCAGAACAGTAGCCGCTCATTGTCGAAGAGTGATCCTATTTCCTTTGCGAGCTCCGCGTCGAAGCCCGTTGCTCGGACATGCATAGCCCAAAATCGACAGGAATAGGACAGATGTGGGGGAATCCATGTCGTGATTCGATGCGGCAGCTCGGGGTCTGCGCTATTGGGGAGGTATGAAGACTTTAAATCACACATATTCAAGCGAAGCTCGTCTTCCATCGCTCGAAGTGACGCAAAAGCCATATCCCGTTGCGAGTTCGACATCTCCACGAAAAGGTCTCCGCTGGATGATTTGTCTGTCAGGAATTCGCGGAAGGATGCGTGAAGTGGTCGGATGGGGTTAGATGGGTTGGTGGTGCCGCTTAGTAGCGATCCCATATGTTCTACCACGACTTCCACTTCGTAATGCTCCCTGTCGTCTGGAAAATGGTTCCGCATGGTATTCAGGGCATCTAAAGGGAGGGGTTCGGCTGAACCAAGTATTTGTCCCATCACGGAATGAAACCTTGCTAGCGCTTTCTGATAATCGTCTTCTGTGGTGTGACTGTCCTTCCGTATGTTTTCTCCTAAATGAAGCGATACATGCTATACAACAAGTTTTCCCGCTTTCCATGATCGTGCGATCCCACGACAGCGTTGAAACGTTCAATTGGGTATGAGCCAGGAGGGCGTTGTTGAATGTATCTGCACGCAAGACGCGCCCGAATAGTCCTCCAGCTTTGTCAGCGAGGTCCCCAAACTCCCTGTCCTTAAGATCAGGCAGCTTCTTCAATTCGTGAGATAAAAAAGTATGAATGGCTCTCTTCGACACTGCTTCTGGGATGTCGTCCATGGATAACCGTAGGATATGTCGAGCACCCCGAAATTCATCGTCGATATCACGAAGTGGGCGAGAGGTGACAAGAATCCGAAAGTTGGATGGGAGGTCCGTGATTTTTGGAATACCTTCGCCCTCTAGCGTACCTGCAAGTATACGGAGAAGGTCACGCCGTGTCTCGATTCCGCCGCTCTCATCTAGTGCTTCAATGATAATCAAGACGGGCTCCACATTCGACCTAGAAAACTTCTTCAGTGGTTCCATAAACAGCTTGCGCCACTGCTGGATAATATCTTTCGTGTTCTTGAGCGCACTGGCATTTTTGACTACATTCGTCTAATCTCCGGATCACGATAAGCGAGATTACGATCAACGAGATCGCGAGCGATGGTGGAGAACACTTTTTCATGACGTTTCTCGGATGTAAGGTCCCGGTCGAAGCAGAAACACGAACCAAGCCCTCCCAAATCGTCGAACCAGTTAGCGATTGTGTGAGCGATGGCTGATTTTCCCTTGCCTGCAGGGCCAGATAGCCACAGCACACGCTGAGAAGCATCTCCACTGTCTTTGATCCACTCAGTGATCCGGGAGAGAATGTCCGTTCGCGTCCCTGGTAGGCATTGTTTTGTGGTATCCAGTCCCGCGCCCGCTGCGTAAGGGATACTGCTGAGATCCAGTTGGTCACCTAGCTCGTCACCTGGAGGGTTATGAGTGGACGGAAAGTCAGAAACAAGTCTGAGTCCTTACTCGTAAACCGGACGAGATCCGCTATGTCACGAATAGCTCGGTCCCGAAATTGTTGCATAAGGTCATCCAAAGCCTTGTTGTACCGCGTAATCAGATCATCCGTCTCCGATACCACATTTTTCCCGAGTCTCTTCCCTGCGGTAATGGTGTAAGATTCACGATATCCGGAGTGCAATAGCTCAATAACTTACAAAAGTTCTGATGCGTCAGAGGCAACGATGATGTTATTAGTGCTCGTCGATAGCGATCCCACGAGAGCACCTACCGAGCCCACACCAGGAGTGGCATCTGTGGATCCAGGAGATTCAGAGGCTTCTGGGGAAGGTTTTGTCCTGTGGTCTTCGCTCATTGTGAACAGTCAAAGGTTGGGGTCAGCCGAGGGAAATAGGTGAGAGAAATAGAGGAAAGAAGACCTATTTCACGTGTGCCGAACGCCCGGAAGCCTCGAGGCAACAACGCGGACTTACATACACACAGCGCTAATCATTCAGCCATGTAATAAATAAGCATTGGGAGCATGGGCTGTGCAAGTCCTCGCCTGGAAAGGCATTATCCATCGTAGAACAAACTTGATTCGCAGATGCATGCAAGTTATATATGTCTATGGCACCACGTTGGAAAGCAATTACAGTGTCAGGCTGAACTTGGGCAGAAATATTGAAATGACAGGTAGAGCAACTACATTTGTATATAACGCATAGGGTCAGTGTGAAGTTTAAGCGCAAAGAATGCAATAAGGCCCACCGTGAGAAATGTATAAGCAAAACTGACTGCCAACCCGCACTCAAAAGAGTACGTATCAAGCATGCATGCACTAAGCCAAAGCCAAACAATCCACTCCACGGAAGTGTGCGATTCGTGCCAACTTGGTAAATAAGGCAGGGAGAAATGAGTGCACGATTTTCTCATTGTAGCGTTCACCATCTCCCGCTAACTCCCAGTGTATGCGGCAGACTTGACCACTTCGCAGAAAGAGACTAGTATATCGCTCTAGTTTGGTCGCGGCAGGTATCCTGTCAATGCGCATTTGCGAAGAGACCGTTATATCACTTTAGTAGTGGCAGTAATGTACAGCAAATACCTGCCAATACGCCTTTTGAGCACAATAAGGAAGCAAGAGGCCATACACTTACTTTTCGACCCTTGAGTTAAATGGATTGTATCTCGGCAGCGATCACGATACTTCCTGGTCGACAAATGGAATGTGAACTCGATATAGTCTGCGCAATACTGCTACTTGTCCACCTGTCTCGAATATGAGCATACCTGAAACCGAAATTGCCAAGAATACAATTACGTTCGTTACCGTCACCTCGCCATTATTCCAGACGCGTCTGCGATATTCTTTGGAAGTGAAATCTAGGTTTGTCTGAGCGCGACTTCACGGCGGCGACCGAGGTAGGACAGGCACCTGTAATGAGGGGTTTCGGGCAGCCTTCGTCCTTTGGAACCATGAATAGATACCCAGCAATAGTACTTCTTGTGCTGCAGCCCGAGACTTGGAGTATGTCTCCTTCTGATCGTGTGCCCATGAATCGAGAACTTTGACATCTCCGATCTTTGGAGGTTGTGATGCTGAGGGAGATTACGAAGGACCTCTGACCAAACGGTTGCGCATGACCGTGCGGTCGGACTGTGCTCATGACATTCCGACGGTTGTTCGTCCGCGGTGCAGAATAGTCATGACTGACAAAAACTCCTGGCAGAAGAAACAGCCAAAAGCGGATATGCGCTTCAAGTTAGCTCCGAAGTCAGACCGCGGTCAGACGTCAAAGAGTCGGCTGCAAATTGTCAAGCACGCTCGCTCGCTATATATTGTCACCAAGAGATGCGTAAAGTATACTAATAATAAATCCTTCTTGCTCTAATCCTCCATTTGAAAGGCTGCCGCTGCGGTGCACTAGGCGCTTTCGTCTCAGTTGAAATTTTCTCGGAGACTCATCACATTCTTTGAACACTCTACACTCTTTTCTTCAGAGTTATGTCCATCGCCACTCGCCTCGAGGATGACCATGAAGTAGTGATCAAGCTCTCGTCTGAGCATCATGATACCCCATCCCCTACCCCATCATCAATCTTACTCACTATCCCGAACTCTAATTCACCAAACCGCTCTCATTCTTCACTTGGGCATATACCAACTGTCAAGTTCGCACCGCTTCCATCGCCAGACTCTAAGCGGAGGCGTTCGACTTTGCCGCTTGGGGTAGCGGCTCGTTCGAGGAAAAGACGTCCCGTGCGTGAAGGTCGCCAACAAGGACGGTCTTTATGGAACTACGATCCTGCTGCAGACCCACTGCTCGAGGATCCACTTGTCGCCTTTGGGAGGTTTGTGAAAAGCACAACCAAAAGCCTATGGCGACGCGTGAGAGAGAGGCATGAGC
This sequence comes from Suillus decipiens, assembly GCA_016695475.1. Classification (NCBI taxonomy): domain Eukaryota; kingdom Fungi; phylum Basidiomycota; class Agaricomycetes; order Boletales; family Suillaceae; genus Suillus; species Suillus decipiens. Next base: position 115,744 of record MU173041.1, on the reverse strand, counting down.
TTACGAATCAGGTGGAACCTGTCCAACATGATGATGATGATGTCCTTGACATCGGACCGACGACTGGTCAGGAGCAGTTGATAGAAGTGACGCCAGAGCACAGACAAGCAGTAGTCTCAGAGAAGGGCAGTGCTGAGTGCCAATGGCGGTGGAGAAGGAGTACGGGCAGTACTACTAGTATGCCTTCTAGTGCAGGTTTACATTAATTGCTTGATTTAATGTGATCTTCCATGGTATCTGTGCCAGGCGCTCTACTTGATAGTAGAGGTTTTTCAGTGTTGTACTACTTTTTATGAGTAATAATACTGTTGCCAACCATAATCATTGGATCTACACACCTCATCGAGAGCTCGGCCTTGACCGTCGTGGACGTTGCTGAGATGTAGATTTGGCTTACCGATCAATCAGAGAACGGGTGAGAAAAGAATTGGAATGTAGTGTGACGTACTACGACCACATGATTGAATGAGCGGTGCCACCAAATGAATCATTTCTCGCATAGGCTACACAGCAAAAGTAAAGTAGTCTATCTTGCATATACGTACTATATCCATGATGTACCCCATGTAATTTGATCGACGAAGAATAAGAAAAAAATGAGGGAAAACTTGTCATGACATGCCTAATTTTATGTCATTTAAAATTTGTGCCTGAGACTCGACATGTTCAACTAGTACTGACATTTAGAATTTACAAGGAAATGCGGCGGCCCTCATCTATTACACACTAGTGCTGGAGTGCAAAAAGTAGTGCAGTGAATTTAGTTCATCAAATATTGTTCACTTAGTTCAAGTTTGACTATAGGGAATATATGATCTTCAGAGGTACTATAAGTCCATAGGCAACACAAATTGTGGTACGACATGTAGTACCGCATTTAGCTCAAACACCCGCAAGAATTCACCGGTTCATGATGTGTGCCGAGAATATGAATAGCTAGCGAAGCAGTGCCTTTGTGCCTTCGAATTGCACAAAAGTAACCTTTGCTCAACTTTCTACCTTTGTTTTATTCTCCTCACGTCTTCCCTGTTTGCGCATCGCTTACTTTTTCTTTCTTTGGGCTTTCTGGACCCGTTTTTTTTCTTTTTTCTTCTATCTTTTGCATGACCCTTGGTGTTACACTTGCTTGATTCTTTTGCCTAGGGACCATGTCTTGCACTCCGTCTGCCACTGCAACGGAGTACACCACCATCACTACATCTACAACCTCTACGTCGTTCTCACAGAGTGTAGTGAGCAACCAGGGCGCAGTCACGACAATCGTGCAGCAGACCTGTATCGCCACTGGCACCTTGAGTGGGTCGAATAGTACAGGTTGCCTCTCGAGCGCAGCAGTTACGCAAGTCAACACCATTGGAGGTGCGTAGTTCAGTTCGTACCTGCTTCCCTTCTGCCCTCGCACCACGGTGTTATGTGCCCGCTTTGACGGCACTGAATGCTTCTACCTATCTCAGTTATTTTGGTCATCCTTCGCTTCTGAACGAGCGCTGATGGTTGCATTCTTTCTATGTAGGTGGGGCTGTCACCACGCAAGTGCCCATAATCGTGACGGTTCCAGTCACTCAGACTGAGCCAAGAAATACGCTCTTTGCCTCTTGCTCTGGTGCTTCCACGCCGTCGCAGACATCTACATCGACAACCAGTCAATCAAGTTCTAGTTCAACCTTTACCCCAGTCACAACGTCTGTGCTGATAGAGACCACACCTGCGCCGTCCGTTATCACCCAATCATCTTCTACAACCCTTTCAAACGGCGATGTGATTGCAACTGTGGTCACTACAACGTCTACGCTCCCGGCATCCTCCATTTACGTACCATCTGTGATATCAAGTCCAACTCCCACAAGTACTCAAAGCGGGAGCGGGTCAGGCACAGATGTTGCCCCCATAGTCGGTGGCGTACTTGGCGGCTTTTTTGGTTTGATTGCGCTCGTGAGCGCTTTGTGGTACTTCTGGTAATTTCCGTCACCCTAACACTTACTTCTCGGATTTACGTTCCTCTTTCAGCCGTAGACGCAGATCCTGGGATGATATATTCGAGCAAGAAGCTCTTGGGGACGATGAATTCGATTCCCCCATCGCTCTACGCCGTGACCGTAACAGGAACAAGCTAGATCTCAGCGCTGAGCCTAAACCATACCAGTACGGTCTCGTCGGACATGTAACACCACCACCAGGGTCTGGATCCCTGTCGAGCGTGCGGCAATCTCATAATCCTTCATTCAGCAATTCCGTGGCAAGCACTCACAGCCGCAATACGTCAGTTACCCCTTTGCTTGGCATTAGTTCTGCGCCCGGGAATGCTTCAAAGGCTTCCATCTCAGGGTCCATGCACGCGACACAGAGTGCTGCTGCGCAGAGACATCTCAGTGCGACGTCCCAGTCGACATCCCAATCCTCCATGGGCCCTCGGTCGGCGTCTGTGGTTTCAACCAGTAATAGCGCGACTCCTTTATTGGATGTATCCGGACCTTCATTACCCTCGTCAAGCAACCGCGTCGATGAGCTTGGCGCATTTGATCCGCTCAATCGCACGGGAAGTCCTGCCCCTGTAATCGACAGACGGGTCTTGCAAGTCATCAGTGATGATCCTCAGCCGTCCAAACCCAGTGCTAGTCCTGCTCCTGCTTCGGTTCCTGTTCCTGTTCCTACTCCCACTCCTGCTTCTTCATCTGCGCCTGCCAGACCGCCCCGTAAACGTGCCCCTAAGGCGAAGCAGTCTAATAGCGTTGTCGTGCACACAGACGCCGGTCTGGTTTCTCCCAACACGGGTAGTACTACAGCAAACGAACCCCCACCCTACTCAAGAGAATAGTTCACTCCCCTTGCGTAAAACAGTCCATCGAGCACTGACCTCTTACCTTTACCATCCCTACCCAATGGACTTACGATGACCGTACTACACCACCCACGCTTTCACGTTCTCCATGCCTATATACAGTTGTTTGAACGTAGCCTATGGACAACTACACGCTTTAATCGTTTGATTTATTCTGCCCTCGGAGTGGATAGATACGAATTGTATGCCAGCGCTGCTTATCTTGACACAAGTATATCCACTGATCCTAGCTCGGACATTGCGGACACTTATACTTACTTCCATCTTCCTCAACACAACACCTGTCTTCGGGTCCCACAGATGAAATACCTTGTCATTCGAGCTGGTGACTATCCATCATTTATTGGAGAAAATTGCTACTGTCCTTCCGCGTCCTTCGTAGCCTCTGAACTCTCACAGGGGTACAGCGATTATAATAAACTCCTTCGTAGCCTCAGAGTATAGGCGGTCGGTCGATAATATTACTGTAAATTGTAATTCGGGAAGTGCGGCAATTTTTGAGACCATATGTAATACACATAGCCATTATCATGTGTTGTACTACGTCCACTGGGCAACGCAAGACTGACAACGACAAGCATCGCGCCAACAATAAATAAATAAAGCTGGATGAGCCAGCGAAGTGTTGTGGTACTTTCCAACTCCGCGATTCAACTATTTTTAATTTTGATTCCGGGTACCACTTACGTAAGAGTGGGTGAGGCATTGTCTCTGCTCTTTTTGTTCAAGGAATCGTGCGTGGACTTTCTCGAGAACAATAA
>MU173041.1:77995-90771 GCA_016695475.1 Suillus decipiens | reverse complement strand
TGCTAAGACCAGTTGAGATAGCTCCCTGAGGAAATCATCCTTGGGCAATCTTTAAAATGATGGCAAAGAAACCGTGCCATCGGCAGGTTTTGAACTTGCACAGTCCAAGAGGAAGAAAGTTTGATTTCGTTGCGATGACCACTTGGGTAAGATCAGTCGAGAGGAGTCCCTAACGAAATCATCGAAAAAACCTCGTTGGCAGGTTTTGAACCTGCACAGTGCAAGAGACACAGATTTGTGACAGCTGGCTGAACGTGCAAATGAGTTGTCTCGCAGTCTTACAAATCAAGAATCTTGGCCAAAAGTTAGTTCAAAGTCTGGATACCAGCGTCCAGCGTACTCCTCAAGGTACAGGACTCACCAACTGCACTACCGCAGTTTAAAACGCATTTCCTAAACTGTCTGGTTTTGAGATATCATACAGCATGGCTAAGACACGTAAACTCAAAGATGAAATCCTGATAAGTATTAAGTCCTGGCAGTGAGCGTGGGGAAACACAATAGTCAGAGATGGTTCAAACTCTTTTTGAGGTCATTCTCCAGGTGCGTAGAACTCAGCGTTCAGACATAAATTCATATTCCAATGATGCTATTTCGCAGAACTATTACCGGCGACTCGCCGATCACGGTTTGATCTCCCAGTCCAAAGCAATTCAAAAACTTGAAGAACTCGTTTCAATAGACGCAGACTTTGCTTTCTGTCCAATCTGCTCTCACCGTCTCCTCATATGTCATGGTTGCTCGAATGCCACCTGTGACAACAGTTGCTGCAAAGGTGCTAAGCTCATTAGTTCTGTGTCTTCATGTCAATCGTGCTTTTTAACTCTCGTGATAATAAGCCCATGCAACCAGTACGACTGTCCCTCTCGTGCACATTCTACTGGAGGCGCAATCTGTCCTGATTGTGTCAAAACCACGGACGGCCACCTAATTTGTCTCTGCGGGAACAACTGGATTTGTGGCGCATGTGCCATTGCCACTCAGAAGGAAGATTCGGACTACGGTACACGCTGTCCAAGATGCCAGAACTATTTTTGTTTCCTCGGGTGCAGATACATCGAGACGTGCAGGGACTGCCGCAAGATGAGGCTATGCGATGATTGTATGGAAGAAGAGTTCTCTGATGGGGAGGGGTCTTCTAGCGCAAACAAGGGCGCATTCCTCGTGGCGACGTGCGAAGGTTGTCAGGACAGAGTCTGTATAGACTGCTTGGAAGGACGTGAACGCTGTTGTGAATTTTGTAGCACTGTTTATTGTCGGCATTGCATGGACTACGAAGGGTGTGAAGGTTGCGGGGCGCTTATGTGCATGAAGTGTTTCGAACATGGGTGTCGGAGGTGCCGTATGTCGATTTTCAAACAACGAATTTGAGTTGCCATTGACATATCAAAATACAGACTTCTAGATACTAGTTGTACACATGTGTACTACATGGCAGCTTCAGGAAACCGAGCGATGTCTTACGGCTCAGCATCGACCAGTAACGAATTTTGACGTGGATAGTCAGGTATCGACAAACCTTGTCACTTTCGTTCAGCGTACTTTAAAGAGCTTTCGAAGTAATTTTACCTGTTTAGATTTTCGTAGAATTCCTTCTCGACTGCAAACTTTCGCTTTTGTGAACACAAACGAATGAGTCATATATATCCTAAACTCAGGTGATTTATATGGCATGCAAAACAACAGCTTTCAAAGGGACGAGATGGGTGTTGATGAGACCTCTAACCATTCACAGAAAGAGGATATGGCTGAGGGGACAACGGAGAGGAAATGCTTATGGCACCCTCCGCATCACGAGTTCCAGGTGACTTTGGAGGAACAGACTTGCGTTGGGGATCAACAAAGGGCTCCTGAGATGGTTTAGGGACAAAAGATGGCAGTGGAGATCGCAAGCGTTCTTGACTTAGCCTACATACACAGGACAGCCAATCAAGCAAAACTGAGGTGCCCCAGCGAAAACCACCAGGCGCCATGATGAGTCAAGAGCTAGAGGAGCAGTTGTAGATGCGGTGCGAATCATTTATCTTTCTGTTGTTCTACATCTCCCCCATGAGCAATGCTGGCGGCGCCTGTAATGGATTTCCTTCTCCGTACTCGTAGTATGTGCCAGAACGCAAAGCTTGATGGATGAGTCAAGCCCACATAAGATGACCATAGAGTACAACCAACCCAAGGATTAAAATTGCGTTCACAAGGGTTTGACTTAAAGCAGGGAAAGGATAGTATTTAAAGTGACTACAGGTGTCGCTGTCGGGGGAAGTGCAAATCCATGTCCTAGTTGGTAAAAGTAAGGAAGATGTAGTAAAGGTTGCATGAAGGAGGCGCTAGCACTATAATCACGTCATCGGACTGGCAGAAAACGAGCGATCCTGTAGTACAGTCCATGAGACGAAAGTATGTCATGGAGATGACCGAGTTCCTTTAATCAGACGCCCTGGCCGATAGCGCGGTCAATGGTCATTTTGAAAGCGTAGCCGGTGAGCTCACTGTCAATATTGTGAGATGATTGATTGATCGATCAACTGAGCATTACAGCTATTTGCATAATAAGAGAGGCCGGCGGTATTTTCCAAAAAAAGCGTGCATTTGTTTTCAAAAAGTAGTCCTACAAAGATCGATTTTTATCTCAACAACGAAGCAAGCTATCGACATGGTCCAAGCGACAAAACTGATCAGAAAAATCGAACGCAGACGACCAGCGAAAAACTAAGCGATTCGGTGAAGTTAGTGGTCACCTGCTCTCAGAGCCGACAGTCTACAAAGATTGATTTTTATCTCAGTAACGAAGCAAGATAATGACAAGCGGTAAGATACAAACTTGATCAGAAAAATGAGGCGCAGACGGCTGCAGAACGAATGGAACGATTTGGTGAAGTGGACACTTGCCTCGTGTCTACTAGTATAAAAACCAAATTCACACACATCCCACTTTTCCCGGTCTGCTACATTGTCTCGCAGGATGGCAAAGGCTCCTGCCCGAGTGCGCAAGGTCAAGGAGCCTCGTAAACGCAGCCGTCCTCCGAAAAAGGAATCACAGCCCTCCAGTGGTACACAGGTGGAAGATCCTCCAAGTCAGGAAGTCGTCTCAAAGACTAAACCACGGCCACGGCCCATTCTACCAAAAAAGCCTGGCACTTCGCCAGCTGAATGATTGAGTTACTTTACCGTTCGAGTATCATTTCCTGTACAAGTATGAATTTGTGGATGCTACAGTTGTCCATGACTATGACCGAGTTTGGACCAGGGAATGGATTCATTTGATCAAGTAGCGCATCTATGAACTGGGAAAATCTTCTCTTGGTGAAAGAGCCTTCAATGATATCCACAAGCAAGATTCCTGATAAGCTAAGGGCCGGGAGCACTGAGTATCTGTCGGTTCTCGGAAATGAGTACACATCTACTTTGAGTGATTATCGACTGGTCATACCTTCGTCCACGAACAAAAAAAACCTTTTGTAATGCCTGTATATTTGTTTTTGAGTAGCCACAACCACGACGACCAGGATGGCAATCCACGGAGCTCTCGTCGATAAAAATAAGTTGGTCGGGTCTATACTTGAGGCCAACTCGATACATGTACTCAGCATGTTTATCAAGGTTCCGCTCTCTTGCTTCTCGAGTGATCTATCACACACATCAATCAAACATCATTGTCAGTGAGAATCAAGACACTGACTTTCTTCCTTGGATATCCCGTGCGATGAAGCGTTCGCCAGATGGTGGACAATGACAGGTGTTTCCCGCGAGCCTTGCTAATCTCATCACGGAGCTCGTCTAGATACATATCACAGCTGCAGGACAAATAGCCATGCATGTACTTTCATTATGTCAGAATTTGCACAGAAAGAGATTGAATATGGACGCACCTCGATATCTTCCAAGTCCATCATTCGAGTCCTACCACTCTTACCCTCTGACTCTCTTGACACGGCTTCCCAGTCAATTTATAGCATCGCGCAAACCTTTCTATTGTCGATTTGCTTGCACCAGTATATGCCATGATTTCAGACGCGTCAAGGAGCAGTAGCATTCGGATGATAATTTTGCATAGTTCTTGCGACGATTTGTGACCTTTCATAGTGGGGTAAGGGAGACGTTTGACTGGAGAAAAAAGTGTTGTTGTAGACTGTTGGCTCTGAGAGCAGGTGACCACCAACTTCACCGAATCGCTTGGTTTTTTCGCTGGTCGTCTGCGTTCGATTTTTCTGATCAGTTTTGTCGCTTGGACCATGTCGATAGCTTGCTTCGTTGTTGAGATAAAAATCGATCTTTGTAGGACTACTTTTTGAAAACAAATGCACGCTTTTTTTGGAAAATACCGCCGGCCTCTCTTATTATGCAAACAGCTGTAAAAATAATTAGTGGAGAATTTCTATATTTATACAACGGAAGCTGTCAAGGTACAAATAGTTTCGACGTGTAGCAAGCTACATATACTCAATGTTCAATATTCAATATTCAATATTCAATATTCCACACCCGATGCTCATCGTGCTAGATGTTTAATGTTATAACACTCGAAGTGAGCTGTATGTAGGTCAGTTGGTGCTGCCCGATTCTATGGTCTGCTCATCCAATAGTAAATACTGTCGCGCTGCACTAGAATTCGCACCGAATAACGGGATGATGACCTGATTAACCTACCTCAGCTAATCGATAATGGGCGCTTCAAGACACATGTTCATCATCTATATAAAGTCAATCCTCATTGCAGACGCCCGTCTATCTTTTGTGCCACCCATCACGCCCCTCCATCCATTTGCACCAAGACACCTCTTAACACGCACGCTCAACTATCTTTTTCACTTTCGCCATGGATGAAAACAATCCTCCTCGGAAGACGCGCTGGGAATGGTTGAAGCCAAGTCGTTCAGATCCTCATTTGGTACAGGAGAGAGGCAGGAGGGCAGCTAATGTACGGTCTTTCATTTTTGCAACTACGCATTGTTCTTAATCAATACAGTCATCCTCTCCCTCGCCTTCTGGGAATAGGTCTATTGGACGACCCTCGGGGTCGATTTGCAAGCTCTTTGGAAAGATGACCAAGCGATTAGCTCGAAGCGCTCGACAGTCCCCCAACCCTGAACACACAGCTGCAAGTTTCAGCCCACAGAACATCCTACCCGTTCAGTCAACCAAGGCATGCAATCTCACTTCTGAGTGTGTCTTATATGCCATGATCGCTACTAATCACTTTTGCAGGATCTCACCACTTCCGCACTCGAACCGAATCCTGAGCAGTCTTCCAATACAGGAATTTTAGAAGCAAGTTCAACGACCAACGAAGTTTGAAGCATTCATATCCATTTATTTCGACGACGTGCTGATGTCTAAATCCAGGTCGAACATCTCGACCCGAAGGATGTGAACGAAGGAATCGCCAATGCTACCAAAGGTCTTGCAGGCATCGGCCAGGTCCCGAAAATTGTCCAGGATGTTTCTTCGGCAGCCAACGACATACCATCTGTTTCTGATCCAATCGACACATTCGCCGGGTTTCTTAAACCCTTGAAGGCGTTTAACACCATTGCCAATGAGATCGCAAATGTACAACCATTTATCGCTCTTTTGTACGTAATTAACATTCCTTCGCAGATCCATCCCTACGCAAAGGTGGCACTGAGTATCTTCACTTGCGCATCCAAGGTAGGCTTCCTTCTCAACCATTGCCTTTGCTGGTTGATGAATTTCGGTCCCAGATGATTTTAGATCAGGCAGACCGTGATGCTGCTGTCTCCGCTCTACTTCTAAAAATCTCTGAAGTCTATACATTCATCACGGAAGAGGAGGAATTGACCAAAATTCAATCCATGCTAGCGGTATACAAGAAGATAGCGCAGCAGACGCTGGAGTGTGCCGATTTTATCAGCCATTATTCTGAGACGAAGAGCGCCTGTGAGTCTATGTCACTCCTTTGCCTCCTTCATCTCAATGTTGCTTGTTTGTATAGGGATAAGACTCGGAAAGCACGTTTTCGACGAAACGAACACGACGATTCAGAGCTACAACAATGTTTTCGACAATCTCATGCAGCAATTTCGAGACCAAGCAGCTCGTGATACTGTCGTAATCGTTCACCACATGAGTAAGATATGTTTTTGGGCCTCTTTGAACCTTATCTGACATTCCGTGACCCTTGCCATAGCTGAGAGCCTGGACCTGTTCGGCATGGAGTGCGCAACGGGCGCTGGATTGAATCCATATAAATGTTGTTTGCCGAATACACGGCAAGGCCTTCTAAAGGATATTCAGAATTGGATCAGCAGCACCGAGGAGGACGCTCCACGGGTCTTATGGTTGTCTGGCACAGCAGGCAAGGGGAAATCGGCTGTCGCCCATACAATAGCCAGATGGTATATCGAAAATGGGGGTCTTGGGGCATGCTTCTGTTTCGATCGCACTCGGCAAGCGGATCGCCGTCAAGACAAAATATTCACGACCATCGCAAGGGAATTGGCGGACTGCAACCCTATCGTGCGACGAGCGTTGGCGCAAGCAGTTCGTGATCACGACGGACTGAAGCGCACTCCAGACATCATAAAACAATGGCAGGAACTCATCGTCGAACCCACAAGCTTATCCTCAAAAGCCATCGCTGCACCCGTCCTTATCATCATTGAGGCGTTGGATGAGAGTGGCGAAGCTGATTCCCGGGAACAGATTCTTCGTCTGCTCGCTGGAAAATTGAATGCTTCCACCTCACAACCAGTCGAACTTCCAGCCAACTTCCGCATTCTTCTCACTTCCCGTCTACTCGAAGACATTCACAACACTCTGGATGCTGTGGCACATGTTCGTCATGTCTCCCTGGATGAAGTCTCGTCTGCAGACGCAGAACTCGACATTCAGTTATACATCTCCCACAAGTTAGCAGACCTGCGCGACGTCTTCAACGATGCGGACTTCAAGGCGCTTTCCTCGAAATCTGACGGCCTGTTTGAATGGGCCCGTCTTACTTGCGATTATATCAGAGGCACTAACAAAGTTGGGCTGGATCCAAAAGATCGGTTCAATGCTGTGGTTACTGGAACATCTGCAAAAGGAATGCGTCTGTTGGATGAGATGTATAAACGGGTCTTGGTAGACATCATGCCAGAGGACGAGCGCGGGCAAGTGATTCCTATATTCCGCTCTGTGATGGGGCAAATACTTGCATCATTAGAACCGCTTCCAATTACTGCGTTGGCTGTGATGCGACTGCATTTTCCAGAAGCGACTTGCGATTACAATATAGACCGGGTCATTAAGCCGTTGAGCTCCCTGTTGACTGGCATCACAGATCTCCATACTCCCATTCGTCCCCTCCATGCGTCATTCTACGACTTTCTCACTGATGAATTGCGCAGTCGTGACTTTTTTGTTGATAGATCATTGGTACAGGGCGACCTCGCTTTTGCTTCCCTTCGGGTCATGGACAACTCGGAGTGTGGACTTCGCTTCAACATCTGCTCCTTAGAGAATTCTTACTTGCCCAATTCTTCCGTCCCTGACTTGGAAAAACGAGTAAAGGAATCCATTTCAGCTGGACTATCATACTCATGTCGATTCTGGGGCACTCATGTCAGCTCTACATCCTTCGAATCGTCGCTCGCTAAAGAGGTTGAAGCTTTTTATAACTGAAGTTCAGTAAATTGTTCGAACAGTCGCGAGTCGCACGAGGTGTTCGGAGGTCAATAGAAGGTAGTCTTACCTTACTGGGAAGGTAGCTGGTCTGGCTGGGAATCCGTAATGATTTGTCTCAGCTCATGCATTACACCGCACCTGCCAGCCTCATAACCAATCGCATGCACCTCCCGAGCATTTTCGCTTCTCGAGTGTTCCTAGTCATATCTTATCACCTTAGGGTAGGGCTCCCGAGTCCTACCTTCTGTGTTTCAATACCCAAGGTAATTCAAAGGTACTTCGTCGTTGGTCGATTCTTCTTTGCTGATTCGATAGACGCCACAAGCTTGTGTTACCCTAGTGTGAAACCGAAGTCAGTTGATACTGTTCTACCTACACTTTTAACTTGTACACATTCCGTGAATCTCGGTTTTGCCAACATATACTTATCTTGAATACCAGCGTGAAGTCACAAGTGTCCTACTCGTGCCCTGCCAAGTGGATCGATTGACGAATTTCGTGTATACTTGCTACCTCGGAATGAACATAACTGTTCAAAAACGTATATTACAGAAATGCTCATTGCGTGACTGTTGTTCGGCAAGCTGGTAAGGAGGGTGAGTTCACAAGCATAGATAACACTGGAAGCTCGGGAATTATACCTTTGACCATCCACAAAGTAGTTATCTTGACACGGTGGGCTTAGTGGCCATACGCAAGTATCTCCTATCTCGAGAGAGTAATATACAACCTTGTGGGTCATTCTCTCGAGAAAGGTCATCGAGCTCTTAGTGAACTGGATAGCCGAGTGGCTTATGAGACTCTGAATCTTATACCATACCTACTAGTGAGCTGCACGCCAGTAGGTGATCCGATCTGTTTGGGTGAAAGAGTGGCAAAACCGTTGGATGTAATCATGTGACTTCGGACTGGCATGTAAATACGTGCGACATTCGCCGGCCAATATGGTCTTTCTACGGAGTTCACTACCATGTCCATTCATGTCTTTTTTCTTCCTGCAGAGTTCAGTAAATTCTACGCCGCGTATCTATGCATTTCTCAACACTTTCAGCAAATCTATTCTTTGTACATCGCCATCAACAACTGGATCATCGATTCCGTCAAGTCCTACGATCCTTGGAACCACAGGACTCTCGAGATCTCCATTGCTACCATCCCAGTGCTGCTTTTTATCATCCGTTTCTGGACCACGTCTTCCCGCCCACCAACGAGGGACTCCCAACGTGCCCGTACGGCCCTCCAAGCACTCCAAACCGTCCTCGTCTCAAGTTGCTCTCTTTGGCCCGCACGGTACATCAAACTCGTCAAACATGCCTCCAATAATCGTACCGGATCCAGGATCGTTATCCCTTTAAGCATGCTCCTACAGGACGTATGCGATGGCGTCATCGAACTTCGCGATCCTCTATACGACCTCGAGGACCTGATCGATGGAGGTGTCCGTGCGTATGGCTGCTCCGTCAGTCTGAAAGTTGAGTGGAAGTGGTGGATAGAATGGTTGGATCGAATGGTGCGTGTCCGCGTTCTGTGTCCGTTGCTGACGCTGAATGATCTATGGTGCGCTCATCAGCTATACATGAACGTCCCAGGTGAGTATATGCGCTCTCGCCACTGCCGAAATCTTTTGTTCCTACGAATATATGCTCGTACTCGTATTCGAGTATATTGATTTGAAGGGAAATAACAGTGTTGATTCAAGTTTTGCAGTCACTAGCGCAGAACATCTCGACGGACTGATTCCGCTCTCTGCCAACCATGGGACCATCATTAACCTCAATAGCCATTCACTCACGCACCTGGCTACCATCCAGCTTCCAAAAGGTTCCCGCACCACATTAGAATCTACCTGTTTCTCCAACCACATCTCCTTCCTAAGCACGAAGTACGTTCTCTGCCTCATCCCCTTCTTGGCCCACCGTCTCCCCTACCGCCTTTCTGATATCTTCGCAACGATAAACGATACACCACACTTCAAACTATCGATGCTCACCAACACATCAGAAGCATACGCTGATACGCTCACTGCAATATCAACCAAGCTTACATATGATCCTGTAGCAAGACAACAGTGCATCGATGAACTGGGTATCAAAGAATGGCGTAAACGGAGGCTAATGCTCGAGTTCGAGGCCGCTCTTGTGCGGAGGGGTTGGCTGGAGCGCTGGGACGTTGTCTTGGAAGTCTATTGATTGTATGCGTTTGAACTTTGCTTTGCTTTTTCTTCCTTGCAGTTGCTTTGCACGCACTCATCACAGCACAAATTTTGTTGTACCAGGAGCTTCCTTAAAAGTTGTAAAATCATTATGTCTCGCAAATATCATTATATCTTTGCAAGTTGAGCTTACCTGCCAGAACTACCGTCGTGACTGAATACACATATGAGTCCATCACCAACGAACTATCACACTACATGTAGATACACTACGCAAATACACAATTTATTGGTTAGCTGCTGGGAGGTTATTGATCGCCACCTTGTAGATATTGTACAACTCTGCATAAGTGATCAACTTCGGTTCCTGTGAGCCACTCTCCCATTGCATCGTCTCATGTAATTGTGCCAAAATATCTGCTTGACGCGTAATTTCAGGATCAGTGGTAACACATTGGAGTCTTAAAAGGTTCCAACAACCATAAAGCAATACCATCATCGGGGCGTCAACAGCACCGAAAAGATACTGCGGTTGTGGTCCCAAAAACGAGCACCGTGCTTCTGCGATATCCGAAATAGTATGACCGCCAAATAGTGTGCGGTAGAGTCTCTTGATCCGATACTCAGCGACTTCATTCTGATCCCAGAGCCGGCGGCCGAGACCGCGTCTTATGACTGCATAGAATAGAACAAGGATGAAAGACTCCAGATCATGATGTACCCCGCGTTTGATTTGTGCGGGACGAACGTTCTTGGACTTGTCCGAGAACATCATCAAGTCCAAAAGCTCTCCTGCCATGAACAAAGCGGTGCCCTGAACATGATGTTCAGTTAAAGCTACCAAGCTACCAAATAGACATACCGTGATCTCTGCACCAGGAGCCTTGGAGCTTGACGGAACAGTCTCCTCGCAAAAGACGCCTCTAGTGTTCAGCTGGACCTCGGAGGGGGGGAGGAGATGCAATGAGGCTATGGTTTCAGTCTCGGGCTGTGCCACCGAGGCAAATTCAAGATCTGCGACGAACCCCTCCCAACCTTTAGCACAACCTGGACCACCGAGAAAGATGTTGCCTGGACTCATGTCTCGATGAAGAACACCTTGTTCCACGAGTCCTTGATGTCCTAAATATCCATGATTCAGGAAGGTGATCAGTACGCTAAGTAAATGATGCCAAACCTTTGAGTGCAGCGAGAGACCCCAAAATGAAATCTCTCGTTGTTTCCGCGTCCCACAAAGGACGTCCCACGGTTTTTAGCACGAGACGATGGAGAACGGGATCATCGGGGACGCCAACATCATCGTTAAGAATGAGGGAACGCAGGCCGCTGACTGTGACACGAACGTGTGTCTCCCTTGCTACAGCAATACGGACATCATCCCCAAGACTAAATTCGGCGACGCCTGGTAAAGGCGACTTGATATGCCCATAAATGTCGGACTCGCTTTGCCGAGTTTGTGACCTCCATAGGGTTTTCAAGACAATAACACCTTCCTTCTTATTCCCAATCGATACAGCGCGCCACGTGGCTGTGCCACGACCTAGTAAAGACAGAGAAGACCATATTGGGGGACCTTCGGTCTTCCACAGACGGGTATCGCTGTCTGCACCCATACTGACCAGGAAGGATGGATACTCGACCTGGTAGTATGAATGTCTTTCAAGTAAGCGAGCCGACCTGTCGTGTCCAAGTTGATAGGTAGTCATATGCGTGGTGAGCTGAAGTACCGCATTGACGAGGATGTTTAGATCGTCATCGATGTCATAGTCACAGGAAATAATAACCCCTCGGCGGTCGTACCACCCTAGGGAGAATTTGTGGCCGTAAATAAAGATGCACAGAACATACAACTGAAATGGTCGTGCAGCCATGATAAGCCTTGCATAATTGGCCCCCTGCGACACGATCTGTCTAACAGTCGTGGGCCTGGTCGCATTGGGACCTTCCTTGACGCTGGGTTTGACTTCAACAAACCCACAAATTTGCCTCCACTTGATCCCGTCATTCCCCACATCAAGGGCCGGAGTCAGGGGCCCCGATGTTGGCGGTACTTCAGCAAGCACGAAGTCGGGCTTACTGTCAGGAAAGGACATGCTTTCGGCGTCGGGGACATGTTCGGACATCGACACTATCTGTCGAAACTGTGTTCGTCTGTATCCTGTCACGTCTGCTGCTGCACCCTCGATTGTGCGAAATATGCTTTGCTGCAAAATCTCGTGGTATAAATGACGGCCAGCTTGATAAAAGGTGCTCACCAATGATGAATAGAGATATTTTTCATCGGCTTTGTCTTGCACGCTTTGCCGAAATTGAGCCAAATCACGGCTCGCTCTGATAGTCACTTCTATTGTTTTGATGATAGTGTCGGCACTTGTGATGGACCATTTTTCGTAAGCTTTGATAGGCTTGGTTGATCGATATTCGACGTGACCAAGGAGATCCTGTTGATATGTTGTGCGAGAGTCCCCTGAGGCGGTCATGATAGCATTAAAATTCTGTATGGAACCAGCGTGAGGTTTCACCGGTGTAAATCGAGAGCTCATACGAAAATTTGACCGGTGGAATAAATTCGAACTCGGCCACCAGGTGTTTTATATGTGCGTGATGTTCACGCTACAGTGGCGTCCTCCGAATCAACAATTGATTTAGATAGGACGTCCACAATTGTGAATTCGTATCCCATGTGACATGAGTGCTATCACCGACCAGAGAGTCTCAAAGAAGTTTATGGAACTCCGTGGGTGTGTCGAAAACAACAACATTACTATTATAGGCTATGGAGCCATGAACTTACTGAAGTCGCTTTCCGAAAGTTGAGATAGAGCTTTTCAGTGTAGTCGCTGGGCGGTGGTTGTGGAACCGATCTGCAGTATAGCAGATGACGGTCAGGACAAAATCCAGATACCGCCGCGGTAGCAGCTCTAGCGGTTACGAGACGGACGGGGTAGGAGCGAGGACGCTAGAAACACAAAGGTACGATCTCAGTCTTTGGTCAAGAACT
>MU173041.1:0-69735 GCA_016695475.1 Suillus decipiens | reverse complement strand
TACCACGTTGCTCATCTTCTCCCCCTCGTGCCTCGATTCTCGGCTTCTTCGGAACTTCCCTTCTGCTTTGTCTCCGGTTCATCGGACTCCAACAGCAGCGACACACTGGCAAGTTGCAACCCCCACAGGCTGTGGTTGTTGTAAATGGTAGTACCACTGACAATAGGATGTGGACAGGTTATAAAGGTGCGAGCGGTGTTTGACGGTCAAGACTCACAGTCGCTTCTACTTCACTTTTTAAGTAATACAACTGAAGTTTGGGGACGTCTACGATTAGAATTTAGCTCTGGTAGAAGGTGCAGACACTTGCAAACACTAGCCACTTAGGAGAAGATCACCGCCACCAGCTACTTATGTAATGTAATGCCCAAAAGGAGGCCATAATGATCTCGGAGAGCAACTCAGTCACTTTGAGCGCGGTACAGGGTCCAGAAGAAAACTGCATAATCCGATCACCTGAAACAGCAGCGCAAAGTCGGTGGAAGGAACAGTAAATGCTTGAGCTAAGTGGAGTGCGTACTGTAGAATTTCTTCAAAAATAGATTTAATAGGCGTGCTCAATTCTTAAGCTTAAGAATTGAGCTTGCCTAGTAACTATTGTCTTACTATCAATGCATTATCACCCCAGGGTGTTGTGAGTCCTCATCCAAGACCACAACTGTTCTCAAACTCGCTTGCCATCGTCATCGTACTGGTTGAAGGTTACGACCTCTGAGAAACTTTCTCCCTTGTGTTCTGCATTTACGAGCAGGTACCTCCTGTCATCAATAGTGATAATTTCTAATTTTTACAGCATCCAGAACTCAAACTTAGTGAACCTCGAGAAATACTATCATAGGCACGGTCTATCATTTTCAGAGAAATACAGATATCTATGTTGTTCGAGCCGTTTGAAAATTCGTTTGTACTGACCGTGGCTCAGAACTAGGTATTGCGTCATTGACCATAATATCAAAGCGAAAGCGGGAACATGACTCACTGTCTTGACGTGCTAGGGCTGTTGGATCAATTTCTTACCCACAGGTCCAATTTACATTCTAAGGCGCGCAGGTGAGTCGGAGTCATGTGGTTGAATCCTGGTTGCACAGCAACTTGCTCATACTTACATCAGTAGTTCCACACATATGATCGCAGCAAGCCCGAGGGTGAGATGGACTGCAGGAGGCTCCCTTTTCCCCACATGCACTGACATACATAAATGCTGTCAAAGCAACAACGGCGGTGAGGATGGAGAAACGCATTTCTGTGCGAGGTGATAAATCTTCTGGGGGGATCTCGAATGATATTTCTGAGGATGGGGGAACGCCGTAGGACAACGAGCAGCTTTTATATCCTGCCTATACTCATGGGTACGATTCTGATTGATCTGGAAAATTTGCTACTGTCGGATTGCAACCGTTATGTCATAACCTGCTGGCAGGCATTCACGATTATCTTCTTCGCAACTACTAAATACCGTTCGAATTCCTGGTCTCTCATCACGGCATTCACGGCTTCGTCATTTGAACCCTGCCACCGCAGCGACAAAGCTTATCAAGATATGACTATCGACGTCACTATCGTACGTACTCATACCTTCATTTTACATATACAGTAGACATGCTCATAATGCATACTGTCAGGACCACCAATAGTTTATGCATCATGAGAGATATGCAACACCACATATGTCACATTTGTGTGACACATGTGACCTCCGCCAAAAGTGTGACATCAAATTACCTATAGTATCTGCTGATTATACCAAGAAAAATTGTTCTAGAGAGGTCTGTCTAGCATTAAGTTCTTCTCATTGTAGTTGAGCACAAAATATACAAAGTTGTGATGATAAGTTGAGTGAAAACTGTGGATCACCGTATTGCATGCATCCAACCTTGAGTTGCTGGCACAAATGGAGGATGCAGCTGCTGAATTGCTGTCGTCATCATCATCATCAGAATCAATCTCAATGACTTCACCACTTGCAATGGTAACTTCACAATGGACCTCATCTGCAATCACTTTATCACCATCCTCGAATGCAGGAAATTCCCCCATATCACTTTTTCTGGCAGGGTCCAGGAGTTCATCAAGAGTTAGTAATTGGCTTGTTTGACATTAGGATGAGAGTCAATGAATGAATAGACTGTCATCCAGTCTGAGAGAGTAAGATTTTGACAAGAGGAGCATTCAGGTGAAAGAGCCAAAGTTCAAGCAGTGTCCTTTGTGATAATTTTCTGCTTTTTCACAGGTTGGTTGCATGCTGTGGGCTTATCATGGGGTTTACACTTTGAGTTTAGGGACATTTTTGTGTATGATACTGTTGTAATTTCTCACTAGCTTCTATACATAGTTCAAAGAAACAATGCCGCACAAGCAGAACAATACATTTATGCAGCACATTGTGTCCCACCCTATTAATTTCACACTTCATAATGCATACAATCCATGCCAAGGTCATGCATTATGCAATATGCAATATGTATACAATTACATAGGAACATTGTCGGGATCCTGAAAAATCCGTGCATTATGAGATTTATGCAGTGTTACGCTATGCATTATGAGCATATCTACTGTACAATCACTCCTCGTTGCATGCCTCAGACACGTTTCCCTTTGATTCTCCGTCTAAATCATAATATCTCATCATCGAATAGTGTTTGGTAGTCTTTTGAGCTAATACTCAGTCATCATTTCTCGTTCCGTTCCCAGTCTGAGCCTCGTCAGATCTGAGTGCCCCTATTCCATTTTTGTACATGCTCAAACCCATTCAATTTCATGCCTCACACAATCTGTTCGTTCATGTTTAGATGCAACAATAAAGAGTACAGCTACGCGATACAAAATTCTCATACTAAAGTTACCAGCCATAACAAACAAGAAAGAATCCAAGCAACTGAATGCCTGGCGGATGCGTCCTCCAACTCTTTAAATGGCTTGCATCTGAATTCGTTGTGTGTAAACCAATCCATCGGCCGTCTTAGCCACCTTCCTTTCTCACTCTCCAAGTTCTATTCCCTGTCACAGCGTCGCTCAACAAGGCGATGATCGGATGGTTGCCTCAGGAACATCAGTAAATTGATGAGTCCTGTAGTCATGGGAAGTATAACACAATGTAATTCTGCTGCCGCCAAATATTACCTTTTATATCGCAAGCAATTTGATTTGCACATACATACCTATGTATGCTTGTAAATCCAGTTTAACATGAATGATTTATGACAATGCTGGGACATTCCACTTTTGCAGCCAATGAGTAATGGACCTTAGTAGTGCCACAGCTCAGCTATGGTCCACTCTGGTTTGGTATTTGCTGGTTTGCCAGAAGTTTGATAATCACTGTGAGCCAAGCCAGCGACTGACTACTGGTCCAATTTTTTAGCCATGCAAACTAGTTTCAATCAAAAATGTATGAGGTACCTTGGCTTGATCTGCTTTAAGTTGGCTTAAGCCAGTTCAGGCTGAAATGCAAAAGCAGCAGTTGGCATCTTGTTGCCTCTTGTTAGTTCAATTCACATTTTTTTGACTTAGGCTATTGTAAGACCATGGATAAGGTCCCTATTAAAGTTGATGGAAGGTTTAGGCTGGAGGACATGTTGGGGTCTGGTTCATATGGTATGTCATTCCCATATTAATGACTACTGTTAGGGTTCTCCCTTCACTCTTTTGCCTTATCACCACTTCATGACATTACCTTGTCACACTATCACTACTTCACATCATCACCATTTCACTAATCACAACATCACACCTTCCATTACATTCCATCACATTCTATGGTATGATCCTTAGCTATCATTCTCATTGGCTGATTACATTAGAACTCAGATGTCTCTGACTTAATACTTTTTATATAATTAGTAGTCATACCACATGTATTCTCCAACTTGACCTTGGCAATCCTAGGTAGACATTAGGGTTCATTGTTAAAGGCTTAGTGGATGCTAAGCATAACAACTACATGTTGATTCAGATCCAACATTTGGACCCCATTTAGTTGTTGTGTGTTGCACATGGAATATCATCAAGAATAATGCAGTTGCTGTTACAGTTGTATGTGTCCTCATTTTCTCCTTATACCATTATGCATATAACTCATGTTTGGCTTTCTCTGAACCTTTTGGATGTTTCCTCTTACATTTCAACATGCTGTACTATACTTGCCTTCCTCATTTGGATATGCTTTACTTGACTGGTTTGTGCACATATATTCACTTATTTAAGCATGCTGTATTACACCTAGATATAATATGGCACTTGAATCTTACTAGGTTTTACCTGGAACTTCCTTTGCTAAGACTTTGCAATCTTATTCATCTGAATCATATCCTAAGACTATGCACTCTGTAGACTTAGTCAATATACTTGATCTTGTACTTGACTTACCTAAGTCTTGTATGATGAACCTTTACCCTTGCATATTGGTTATGGAACTGTCATTTCCCATATATCTATGCTTCTTATTCAGACTTTGGGTCCTAGATCTGATCTGATCCAATGCAATCTGATGCATAGATCTGTTTCTGATATGATGAGCTTCTTCATTCATTTCCTGTTCATATAATGTTAAGCACAGCCAATCCCTTTATTTGGTATTCCTTGCTTCTGGCTTTCCAGTGTGATAGTCCAGCTGGCACTGGCCATGTATAGGTCTATTTTCATAATCATCTAGCCCTTGTTGTGACTGGGGTTGGTCGCAATACAACTACTCAAAAGAGAGTGACGGTTGTATGATATCAGTGTCAAGTACAAAAGAGTACAAGCTTCTGATAGACGACGAAGACAGTATAGACCGAGAGAGGACTAGACTGGCTGAGTCGAATATAATCAATCATGTTCAGACTAAGACCTTAGGAGTGCTAAGACTTAGAAGATGATTCAGATGACTAAGAGTTGGAGGCTCTTAGTGAAGGAAGTTCCAGGTAAAACCAAGTAAGATTAAAGTAAAGAACTAAGACATGTACACCATGCTTAAATAAGCAGACTATATGCACATGGACCAGGACTACCAAACAGAGCATAGGAAAAGAGATGTGTGAATATAGGTACAGTTCCTAAAGCGGAAAGCATAACTGGTCCAAGGCAAGATATCGTACAAGGTAAAGATGATGTAATCAAAGAGGTAAAGGAAAAGTGTATAGGGGCATGTACTATTGTAACATTACCCCCTGTTTTAGAGCAAAAGACACCATCTTTCAATTATCTTGGTTGGTGTAATAGATGGGATCGTTACTGAAAGTGAGATTGTCGTCATGTTCCATTTGCATAGTGATATCTTTGGCTTCACATTCTCTCACGTACTTCTTGTCCTGTACATTCTCCCATAAAGACAATTCTCGATAGAAGTTGGGATGTTTGAAATCGATATTAGGGGAGTCAGATGGGCATTCTCCTCCTAACATGGGACAATATACAGAAATATGTCCAGGGGCAATTGCATGGCAACACACACAGTGATATTCCTTGCAGTTCTTATGACGATGGCCCATTTCTTTGCATACTTGGCATTTATAGTTGGCATTGGGGTTGGAAGTGGATGTGCATAGAGAAGGAGTGGTATTGACATTGCGAGCAGTAGTGTCCTGACTTTGTGACCTATGATACTTTCCTGCTGCTTTAGTCTTCACAATCAGATGTGAGACCTTTGAGATGTGAGCTCAAAAGGGATGAGGCTCCTCTTCTATCTCAAGTGCTTCTTTCATCACTTTCTTTTCTGCTGTCTGGGTGAATTCATCAGGCATTGAGGATGTTGTTGGTCCTAATGCTGCAACTGGTATGAATTTGGATAACTGTACAACTACAGATGGGAGGTAGGTTTCAATGGACTCGGTGTTCTCAGTGGCCTGGAATTCTGGTGCAGGTTCATATAACCCAGCGGGATGTTCTTCTGTCCACATCTTTACTGGATTGGGAAATGGGGTGTCTTGTCGATGAGGTGTGGTCTGGTTTTGGATAATGGTTTGGATTGGGGCAACTGTACGGATCAGGGAAGGTGTCTGCTCTGCTTTATAGGTGTGTAGCACATTTACTACATCTGAGATGGCATCTCTGGCCTCTCTTGAAGTGTTGGCAGATTGGAGGATGTCGTGGATGATGGCAGTAGTGGTGGTTGAGGCTTCTTGAACAGCAGTGAGAAGCCCAACAAGATTACATATATTAGAACAGGGGTTCTCAGGGAAAGCAGAAGCTGTAAGTACAATTCAGTTATTTTTGACTTCAACTGATGGGCTAGTCAGTCTAGCAGTTCCTGCTCTTCTGGCATTAACCACCTGTATGACTTCTCTAAGATTGTCCTCGATCCCTCTAGGCAACAAATGAAGAGCATGAGTCCTAATGTGCTTCTGAAGGTGCATAATGCTAATATGCATCTCTTCACTTCTGATCCTGCGAGCCCATTGCTCCAGCAGAATAGCATTTCGGATGATGTGGATGACGAGGGACGCTGCAAAGGCGTCCTTTCTGATGAGAAGGTTATCAACCTCGATAGTGTACCCTTCACACAGCAAGACGGCTTCCATGAATGAGTACTCTTCAAGGTCATCGACATAGTGTTCGAAGTGCTCAGTGTCAGTGTCACAGTTTCTGTTTTCTGCAGGGGATGTGATGATGGTGATGGGGCATGTGTAATCACAAGAGTGTGGTGATCTATAGCAGAGTGGGGTAACTGGGGCATCTGTGGTGTTGGTGGTGAATGTGGGGATGGATGGTTTGGTTATGATGGATTCATTCTTGGTGGATGGAGTTGTGGGTGCTTTGATTCTGGGGTGGATCACAGTTTGTGTCGTCTTTATATGTTTTTAAAAGTCCGCTGGCATTCTCCAGGTTCTCTTCTGGTATCCATTCATTATCAGCCAATGAGTATCCCTTCCACATCACCAAGTATCTTTGGTATTTGCCATTTCCTTTATGGGATAGAATGGCCTTGACTTCATACTCTTCTTCTTCTTCAATGATATCAGGTGATGGTTCTGGGAAGTTCAGACCATGAACATCATTTTTGCTATAGGATGATAGCTGGGAAGCATGGAATGTGTTACAGTCATTGTATGCCCCTTTATTTTCTTTTGTTCTTTCACTCTTTCTTTATGCTTATGTCATTATTCCCTTGTATATCACTTTCGCCCATGGTCACTTGACTGTATGTTCATACATGACTCATCCCGACTTGGCTCCGCTTATGACTCACTTATGACATCATACATTCAATATGTTGTACTTTAGCTGCCTTCCTTCTTTGGTTATGCAGCCCACTTATATCTGACGAGCTTGCCCTAAAGTCCCTTCACACTTTAGTATATAAACACTCGTAGATACACTGTATTTCCTCATTCTAATCTTACTGGGTTTTACCTGGATTCTTCCTTCGCTAAGGACCCCCAATCCTTAGTTGTCTAAGATTGTATCTAAGCTTAGTTCACCTAAGCCTTAGTCTAAAGTGAACTTACTTGCCTCGACTCAGCTAGTTCCATGTAACCACACTTGGAACTAACTTCATCGTTGTAGAATGTATTCAACTCAGCCAGTCTAGTCCTCTCTTGGACCTGCCTGTCTTCATCGCTTACCTTGAACTGTGCTAGGCCTTTGTCCAGCTAGTACTACGAACACATGGCTCTCAATACCTCTCTTGTGAGGCAGTTGTGTTCAGAACTATCCCAGTTCATAACAGAATGTGTTATGAATCTTCCACTGAGTTGGCAATTGGAGCTTGAATGTGATAGGTAATAAGACTTCTATGATAGGGAACAGCCCATATCATTTTGGAGCTAACTTCCTGGATGGGAGCTTCAAGTGTAAGTTCTCTGCTGATAATCATACCCTGTCGCCTATCTTCCATGGCATGTACTTTTGTCCATAAGTTCATTCTGCCATCTTCTGCATAGCTATGTTGTGGCATGATATTGCTTTTTCTCTAATCTTCTGAAGCATTTGTACTTGTTCTTCTGCAGAGGGGACTGTGGAGTCAGGTATAATGTGTGGGATAGCATGGGGTTCATAGCCCATCATGAGAAAGAATGGGGAGGCATTTCAGGCATTGTGTTTCCAATGGTTATGGACAAATTCTGCAATAGGGAGGTGTTCAACCCATTCTTCTGGGTTGTTACGGCAGTAGATTCTTAGATACATTTCAAGTTCTTGATTCAGTTGTTCTGTCTGTCCATCTGTCTGCAGGTGATATGCTGTGGATGGTGCTATGGCATAGTCAAGGAATTTTGCCAGCTCCTTTGAGAATCTAGACAGGAATTGCAGGCCTCTGTCAGAGATGATTTTGTCATGGAGTCCGAATCATCAGTATATGTGTTTCAAAAATAGTTTGGCCACTCCTTCTGATGTGATCGTCTTGTGACAAGGAGTAATAATTACCCCCTTCATAAGCCTGTGGTCAACCACAACCATGATACTATCAAAGCCCTGGGATATAGGAAGATTGGTGATAAGATCTATGGAGAGCTGTGAGAATGGGCATGTAGTGTCAGAGGAAATAGGAGAGAGTGGTGGTTGGACTGGGTGTGTGTCCACCTTCATTTGTTGGCAAAGGGCACAGCCATCAACATATTTCTGAATATAGGATCCCATTGCAGGCCACCATGCTTCCCATTTGACCAATTCTTCAGTTTTGAAATGCCCTGGTGTGCCAGTCAAACTCGCTATAGGCTTGTATGACCCTATTTCATATAGGTATCAAGCCTGAAGTATTTTTGTCACGAATTCCTCATACAAATCATTATTCTTTCCTCAATTTCCCTAAAGTGTCTAAACCCAGTGCTAAGACAAACCCTAACCCTATCAAAATTCCTACATCCACTTCTATAACTGAACTACCTGATGAAGATAATGAGGTCTTCTACGATGCTATTGGATAAGATAAGATAGTATCATGTAATCTCAGAACCTTCTAGAATATGATGTTATTATGATGTCATCAACAATGTCACAACATCACATCGTATGATTCTCTTTTCTATTTTCTGATTGGTTAGTAGTTTCAGACTCAGTTTGTATCTCAGTTTCAATATGCCTTTATAGTTAGCTAGTTTTGCTGTAGTAGTTCTTCAGTTCAAACCTCTTGTATCTACCAAGTGTAGCAACCAAGACGTACCTGCTTCTTCCTCTCTTGTGATAACTGATTAGTTTGAGTCCTAGTCTCTGCCTGTGCCTTAACTAGTTATAAGGGTTGTGACAATTCCTCAGATTCTGCAACTTCTATTGGTCATTTGTCCCTCACTACTCTGATATTGCACAACCTCTTATCAATTTAACCAAGAAAGATCAGAAATTTGAATGGTCACCTGTGGCACAGGAATCCTTCGAAGCACTGAAGAAAGCCTTCACTAGCAAACTGGTATTATGTAACCCTGACCCAAACTAACA
Organism: Suillus decipiens; assembly: GCA_016695475.1. Classification (NCBI taxonomy): domain Eukaryota; kingdom Fungi; phylum Basidiomycota; class Agaricomycetes; order Boletales; family Suillaceae; genus Suillus; species Suillus decipiens. The sequence goes on along the minus strand of MU173041.1, from coordinate 60,384 downwards.
ATTCACAATTGCAACAGATGCATCACTAGTTGAAATGGTGTGACAGTCCAGCTGGTGCTGGCCTTGCATAGGTCTATTTTCCATTATTGTCTAGCCCCTATACTGCATAGTGTGACCACCTCTAACCATAATGCTATCAATATATACAGTTACTGAGGATACTGCACCCTTGCTGGACTACTGTACTGCAGTACTGAGCCACATTCCACAAGCTGATGCCCATTGAATGCCCATGCCTTGCCCACTAGTTCCATTTGGTGTGTAGTATATTTCCATCTACTGCTGCTAATCCCACAATAAGCCTTATTACATATAGAATGTGTGCCTCAGCACTTGCAGCTCTATTACATATCACTACAGCTAACTTTTGCTTACTCACTACTATTTTTGCCTATTGTCATATCCCATACATCTAATCTCAGATCCAATCAGATTCAATCAATTCCACTTCCATACAGACCATGTATTTGATCTGGATCACCCATCTAAAAAGCCCTAGCTTCTCATGTTCTAAGTCCACTGTGCATATTTGCTTCTATCCCCTTTCGGTGATCTACCTGTACCAGTGTCCCAGCTGTGTATATTCCTGTCCTGCTTACTGATCCATTACCTGTGCTTCATATCCGACTTGCATTTATTAATCTGCTGCACATTTACTAATAGACTTCCATTATACTTTGTGCATAGCCTTCTGGTCCTGGACTCACTGATTATCCATACCAGCTACCTACAGTATATAAACTGCATGTACAACTCTAGAGAACCTTAGTTTGAATATCATCTTAGATTCTGCTCACTCTGTTCCTCTGAACTTGAGCTTCTTCTAGCTCTAGTATCTTCTGAGACTTAGGATTGATTCCTAAAAGTCTACACTTCCGACTCTACCTTCAGTAGTCCATATCCATTAGTTTCTAGTTAGGACCTCATCCGATCCTAGTCTTAATCTCCTGAATCCATCCGTACATTCCAGATACCCTTTGGACATACTCTCTCCATCCATACATTCTGGATATCTTTCAGACATATCATATCTGATACCTTTGGATCCATCACACAAACACTTCTGGATCCTCAGATGTATAATCCTCCTCTGAAATAAAGGGCAATACTTAGGAAAGGGGCACAGTGTACAAACTGAGGCCAAAGCCCTTCAGATCTCTTACCTATTGAGTACAGTCTTAACAAGTGCTAAGACTTAGAAGACGATTCAGATGACTAAGAGTTGGAGACTCTTAGCGAAGGATATCAGGTCAAAACCCAGTAAGATTCAAGTGAGGAATAAGAGACAAGTACACTGTGCTTAAATAGGGTAGCTATGCATGCACAGACCATGACTACCTAAAGAGGCATGGGAAACAGAATGTGAGAAAAAGAGTATGTATCCAGAAAAGGAAGGCTTGAGTTGTACAAGCATACTGAGATGCAATGATATTCAAGGTAAAGATGATGTAAGCATTGATGTAGCAAAGAAAGAGGATAAAATAAATAGGGGGCACCTGTATTGTAACACTCAGCATATTACACTATCTGTCACAAATTCCTCACACAAATCATTATTCTTTCCTCAATTTCCCTAAAGCGTCTAAACCCAGTGCTAAGACAAACCCTAACCCTACCAAAATCCCTATATCTGCTTCTATAACCAAACTCCCTGATGAAGATGAAGAGGTCTTTTATAATGCTATCGGATAAGATAAGATAGTATCACATGATCTCAGAACCTTCTAGAATATGATGTCATTATGATGTCATCAACAATGTCACAATATCACATCATACAATTCCCTTTTCTATTTTCTGATTGGTTAGTAGTATCAGACTCAGTTTGTATCTCAGTTTTAATATGCCTATATAGTTAGCTAGTTTTGCTGTAGTAGTTCTTCAGTTCAAACCTCTTGTATCTACCTAGAGTAGCAACCAGATGTCACTGCTCAGTCTTCTCTCTGTTGTGATAACCTTTGTTTGAGTCCTAGTCTCTGCCCTTGTCTTAAGTGATTAAAGGGGTTGTGACACTATCCTAGTTACCAGTATACACTACCACACTGCTCATCATTAGCACTCCCCACAATACCATCAGTATCACTAGCATCATTGGTACACATCATACTCAGCACACTTTGGCATCAGCATCTACAGTTTTTGTAGTGCTATCGGTGGTAATGCTACCACTACCCTTGGCAACATCTTATAGTAGTTTCATGCATTGCACATTAGCATTTGACAGAATATATTCACCTGCAACCCCTCAGGTCAAACATACTTGTCCTACAAGTGTAGCAGCTAGGCAAGGCTTCAACATATACTAGTATAGGTGATAGTTCACTATCATACTAGCTAGATTGTAGTCTTTACAATGGGAGGTATACTACTACAAACAGATGAAAATGGCATCTACCATCCCTGTGCATCCCTGTCTCAATCTCTCAATGCTGTAGAAAGAAATTATCAAATTTTTGACCAGGAATTACTTGCCATTATCAGAGCACTAGCAGAATGGCATCATTACCTAGAAGGCAACCTTCATCTTATCATTATATTTACCAACCACAAGAACCTGCTCTACTTCCACACCACACAAAAACTGACTAGGGGACGAGCACACTGGTAACTTTTCCTATCTGAATTTGATATTGAGTTACATCATGTGGCAGGAGTCAAATTAGCAGCTCCCAATGCCTTATCCCATAGGCCAGACCATGGCACTGGCAAAGGCAATAATACTGATCAAATACTACTCCCTGATTCCATGTTCATTTGCCTTATTGATCATGACCTACATGATACACTCAAAACTTCTGACCCTCTGGACAATCCCATCTTTCGTACCACCTCTGATGCTCTTGATGGTGTCTGTCTCCCTATAAAATCTGCCTTATCTGATTGGTCTATTGATGATGGTATATTGTACTACAAGAATTGCACTTACATTCCACCTGCTCACTATGCTGTGATACTTGCTAAATACCACAATCACCCTGCTGCAGGCCATCCAGGGCATTTCAAGATTGAAGAATTACTCAAATGTGAAGCCTGGTGGCCTTTAATGGGCACTTATATACAGAAATATGTCAAAGGCTGTGCCCTATACCAACAGATGAAGTCTGACACCCACCCTGTTCATCCACCACTAACCCCGATTAGCTCATCTGTGACTTGCCCCTTCTCTCAAATCTCTGTTGATCTTATCACTGATCTTCCAGTTTCAGGGGGCTTCGATAGTGTCATGGTCATAGTAGACCATGGGCTTACAAAGGGGGTAATTATTACTCCATGTCACAAGAACATCATATTGGAAGGGATAGCAAAACTATTTTTGAAACATGTCTACAAAAATTTCGGACTACACAACAAAGTCATCTCAGATAGAGGCCCACAATTCTTATCACAATTCTCAAAAGAGCTAGCAAGACTTCTGGAATATGAAATCATGCTGTCAATAGCCTATCACCCCCAGACTGATGGACAAACAGAGTAGTTAAATCAAGAGCTAGAAATGTACCTTCACATCTATTGTCACAACAATCCAGAAGATTGGGTAGAAGTAGAACACCTTTCTATCACAGAATTCATTCATAACCATCAGAAACACAGTGCTCATAATGCCTCCCCATTCTTCCTGATGATGGGGTATGAACTACATGCAATTCCACACCTGATCACCAACTCTCCAGTACCATCAGCAGAAGAGAGAGTTCACACTCTGCAAAAGATTAGAGAAGAAGCAATATCATGCCACAACATTGCCATGCAAAAGATGGCCAAACAATCACATGAACAGAAGTAAATCCCAGGTAGGAGATAAGGTATGGCTATTGGCAGAGAACCTGCAATTGAAATTACCATCATGGAAAATCATCCCAAAAAGATACAGCCCCTTTACAGTCACTGCAGTCTTATCACCCATCACATTTACACTCCAACTTCCAAAACAATGGAAGATCCATAACACATTCAATGCCTCTCAGTTATCATCCTATAGTAAAACTGACATCCACAGCCTGAACTTCCTAGAACCACCACCCAATGTCATCAAAGAAGAAGAAGAGTATGAGATTGAGGCAATTCTAGCCCATAAGGGAAATGGCAAATGCCAAAGATACTTGGTGATGTGGTAGGGGTACTCATCAGCAGACAACAAGTGGCTACTGGTGTAAAGACTACAATCTAGCTAGTATGATAGTGAACTATCACCTATACTAGCATATATCGAAGCCTTGCCCAGCTGCTACACTTGTAGGACAAGTACATTCAACCCAAGGGGTTGCCAGTGAATATATTCTGTCAAATGCTAATGTGCAATGCATGAAACTACTATAAGATGTTGCTGAGGGTAGCAGTAGCATTGCTGCCAATAGTGCTGTGAAAACTGTAGATGCCAATGCTGAAACATGCTGAGTATAAAGAATACTGATGATGCCATTGATACCAATGGTACCAAAAAGAGTGCTAACAATGAATAGGGTGATAGTGTGTACTGATGACTATGATAGTGCTATATGCTGAGGGACAGCAGAGAGCAACTGTGAGATAATGATGATACCAGTGCTTTAATGATGGTAACAGTGATAGCAATGATGATAGCAGGATGGTAAAGACCATCAAAGAACTCTTAGCGACAATGAATTTCAAAGAAGATGTATTTCAAATAATGATAGCAGTAGTAGTACAGGGATCTGTTAGAGACATGCTTGGAGGGTTAATGGATCATAGAGGGCTTTGGCCTCAGCTCATATGCTGTGCCCCTTACCCGAGTATTGTCCCTTAATTTCGGATGAAGTCCTAAGGAGAGTTCTGGTGAAGTCCAGATGTAGTCCAGAATGAACTCTAGGGCAGGATAGCTCAATAGAGCTCTGAAGGACTTCTGGATGAGCACAGGAATGCACTGGAACTATTTCCAGATGATAGGGGATGATGACAAGACTACTTGGATAAAGTCCAAAGTAGAATAAGTGAAGGATGTTACACAATAGGATGAAGGATAGAATAGGACAGGACCATAGGACCATAGGACCAAGGGTCTGAAGGTCTGGAGGTCTGGAGGTATCGGGATCCAAAGGTGGTCTAGACATCTGAAGGTCCAAAGATATGGATGTCCGAAGGTAGGAGTAGCAGAGTGTCAGATGGATGACAGATGGATAGATGGATGGATAGGTAGATGGACAGATGGGTAGATGGACAGATGGATAGATGGACAGATGGATAGACAGATGGATGGATGGATGGATGGATGGATGGATGGACAGATGGATAGATGGACAGATGGATGGATGGATAGACAGATGGATGGATGGACGGATAGATGGACAGATGAATAGACAGATGGATGAATGGATAGAAGGATGGATGGATGGATGGATGGATGGATGGATGGTATGACTACTATAGAGGAGTAGGTCTGGATGTGAAGTAGAGAGAGTATAGGCTACTTCAGACCTTGTCTGAAGTAGAAACTAATGGACAAAGACTACTGCAAGTAGAGTTGAAGGTGGAACAAAAAATGGATTACAATTGGACAAAGTCTGAAAGTGATTATATGACAGAGAGTCAAGGCTCCAGACTAGGGAGTATTCCCATAGTCCAGAGCCGGAGACTTACAAGGGCTGGAGCCCAAGTGAGAACAGAAACAGAGTTATATAGACAGCAAGATAAGTAAGGATATAAGCAATGATCAAACTGAGGTCTGCAGGAGTTGTACTACAAGTTTATATACTGTAGGTAGCATGCCAGAAGGTAAGTAAGCATAGTCCAAGGCTATGTCAGAAACATAATAGTAAGTACAGCAAAACATCAGGCTATGAACTTGGAGATAAAACTTATATGGAATAACTTATCGAGATGGAGGCAGAGATAACTGATAGCCAGAGGCAGGGATGACTGAGAGCCGGTGGCACAGGTATATCCTGAAAGGGGTAATGCACAGGTGCACAGGAATGGTTTTGAATATGAACACAGATTAGATCAGATATGGACATGGATTGGATATGGATTGGATATGGATAAGATATGGATCAGACAAGTGTATTGAATTGGATATGTGAACTGGATTGAGTGGGGATTGGATGGATGTGGATTTGAGCAGGATGTTATAGTGGAAATGGAGTGTAGAATCCAGTATATGACAGGATCCCATCAAATGAGTGACACAATGTAAGAATATAATAATGAGTGACTTCTCCTACCACTGTATGGTAGAAGGGGCATGTAGTATGGAGGAGAAGTCAGCAGTCTTTTATCATACTTCATAAGTATGCAGAATCAATAGGTGAAAGTAGTAGTGAGTAAGCAAAACTTAGCTGTAGTGATATGTAATAGTGCTGCATGTGCTGCAGCACACATTCTACATATAATAAGGCTTGCCATGGGATTAGCAGCAGTAGATGGGAATATACTATGCACCAAATTGAAGTATTTGGCATGATATGAGCATTTTATGGGCATTGGCTCATGGCTCAGTACTGTGGTATAGTAGTCTGGCAAGGGTGCAGTATCCTTGGTAACTGTATATATTGATAGTGTTAAGGTTAGGGGTGGTCGCACTATGTGGTATAGGGGCTAGACAATAATGGAAATAGACCTATACAAGGCCAGCACCAGCTGGACTGTCACATTCCCCAGGGACTTTGAAATATGACTGTTCCTGGTTAGCCATACCATGAGTAAGAGACTTTAGCAGAATTTTGATCATAGAAGTCATGTGGTGTAACACATGTCTTGGTGATTGCCATTTGGAAGTGGAAGCATGGGTGCATAGTTCCATGGCCTCAGAACAATGGAAATGAAGAGTGGCACATTGTGGCTGCGATCAGTAATCCCTATAAATTAGCTGCTGTCTGCACAGTTTCCCTTCATCTTTTTACTACTATGATGTCTTCTTCTGCTAATACTTTTGACTTCTCTTTCTTTGCTGTGCCCACTCTTTTGGGTCCACAGAAGGAACCTATGGTCCTTCATGAAAAACTTGAGACCTTTGTCAAATTGATCCCTGATGACAAAGAGGAACTTGCAGAGGACAAAGAGATCTGGATCGGTGGCTGGAATAAGCTAACAGTACATCTTCCTTTTCTTTTCCTTATTGATTTTGACTTAGTATTTTTTCTAGCTTAATCTAGAGCATTGCTGCAAGGAGGGCACTAAGGCGAGACACATGCTCATGCTGTCAGAGGCAGAGATTACTGCTGCATTGTCTGTGGTGGATGCCATGCAGCTGTTTAGGAATTAGCTGAGGGTGAAGAAGGTAGCTGTGGAGCAAGCAGTGAAGGACTTGGAGAAAGGGAAGGGTAAGGAGAAGGCAGTGGAGGAGACTGTCATGGCAGTAGAGGCTGCTGCTGACGCTGATGGTGAGGATGAAGAAGAGGAACCTGCACCTATGAGAAAGGTGTGTCCTACTGCCAAGAAGAGCATGGCAGTAGTAGACTCTGAGGTAGAACAGCCAATGGTGAGTTTTCATTTTTAGCCTAAGGTCAGCCACATGTGCACCTTGCAGAATGGCAAGGAGTTGTACCTCCTGACCAAGTGTACCAATTGTGCTAGGAGGGACTTGGTGTGCATCAGTGAGCCTAGCAAGGTCTGTGTCCCTTGCTGCAGAGCCAAATACAGGTGCTCTCATAATACTGGTGAGTTCTCTTTTCTTTTTCTCTGGACTTTAGTGCTTGCTGACTCATTTCTATAGTTCATCATACTAGGGTTCCCATTGTTGAGATCGCTGTCCCTGGCTTGTCAAAGGGGACCATTGTCACTAGGCATTGCAAGATACCTGAGGGGGCTATTGAGCTCTCTGACAGAGGATGCCATGGTCACCTTGTTGCCATGCCTGGCAAAGGTTGCAAGAAAGGAGGGCCTTGCCATGGTTAAGGAAACTAGGGAGGAGACCCCTACTGACTTTGTACTGTTTGAGCAGCAGCTCAAAGAGTTGAGGGAAGAGGAGGACTTGGAGTTCCTGATGGGCACTGAGCTGAAGTGCATGGAGGCACAGTTTCACCAGGCAGAGGGCCTGATAAAGGAGATGGGAGCTGGGATTAGATATATCCATGGCTGCTTGGACCACCTTAGGAAGTAGTTAGGATACTTAGTCTTTTCTCTTTTCTCTCCTTGTACTATAGAATAGTGCATAGTATAGCATGGTCTGTGGTAATGATAGGTGCTATAGCAGTTTTGCCTGAATCCATGTGTGAATCTCTAAGTCTCTGCAGTGTGCTTGAGTCCAGATGCCACCAAATGCCATGTCCAAATGCCATGTGCTAGTCCATTTGGCACCTAAGGTAAAACAGAACATAAGGTAAGCAACTGCTTGAGCATAGCTAAGATAAAAAAGAGAAACAATACTGGAAGCTGTGCAAGGTACTGCTCGTCTTGTCTTCTTCACTACTTCTGCTGTCATCTATTCCTGCCTTTGGGATACCACTGATGGCTATCGGTATTAGCAAGTGTTGGTATAGGTATAGGATGGTGCTGTTGGGTTACTGCTGGCAGGTATATGAGCACTGGGACTGGGACTAGTCTTCTTCTTTGATTAACTCTCTCTTCAGCAATGGAATTCTTGTGTCCTGCTTTCATACTGTAGTAGTGCTATGCATGCATGCAATGGCCTGTCATACTGTGGAACAAATATTAATGGGTTGCTAGCATGCTGGGGGCAACACTTTGCTTCCTGAGCCAAAACTTGATGCTGGCGACTGGTGATAAACCTGTTAGCTGTGATACAGTAAATAATACTACAAGGCCTAATGTGGCCATTGTTGACATTTGGTATTTCTTCTATAAGCATAAGCCTGGGTGCACATGGCAGCTGCAGGTTCTGCTGCATAGTCTCCATCTGTAACAGTAATACTTTGGTTAGTGGTGGACATTCAGTAACAGCTTCTGTGAACAGAGTTGCTTCAATATCAATACTATACCCTATTGGTAGACATTTGTGCTCTATCTTGGTAGTGTCTACTTCTTCATCAGTACAGGTGCTATAGGTAATGGTAATTGTGCTTTCCAGGGGGATAGGCATCTCGCTATAAGAATTGTGCACAGTATTGTCAGCATTGCATATATCATTAGATAACAAACTTGGTTCACTATATTGAACTGGTGGTAGCGCTATTTTGAGTGGTGATGCTGCTAGTACTGGGGCTTTATTTTGGCTTGCCATCGGTATGATCTCAAACATTAGCAGTGTTGTTGTGATGTTGGTGTGCACCATCTGTTTGTCAGCATTGATAATAGGGGCTATTACAGTGTGATGTGTATCTGCATTAGAGTACTCAATAGCATCCTCCTCATAGAAGTCCACCAGTAGAGTGTCCACTGAGCAAGCTACCATACACTTGAACATTTTGGTGCTGTGACCTGGATATGTGTACAAAACTGCATTAGTGAATTCTTCATAATCATTACCATCATATTCCTCTAGACATTCCCATAGCTCGGCTTCATCACAGTGAGTGTACCATATGGCTGCTTTGATGCATGCTGCTTCTGTGATACTGACTATGTTGGCAAGTTGGATCTACCATAATGAGAAATGTTAGCAATTCTGCTGGATTACCATTGAAGAACAGCGCTGCCAGCATGTGGCATAATGGCATATAGAATGTAGTCATGATTAGGCATTTGGTACAGGTCGATATCTATCTGTCAGGGCAAGATGCACAGTAAGCGGTTTTGAGTGAAGACTGAAATATACCAAAGGAACCCCTTGTGGTGGGCTCCAATTGTAAATACAACAATCTAGCTAGGCAAATAGTGGACTACCACCTAAGCTAGTATATGTCAAAGTCTTGCCTAGCTGCTACACTTGTAGAACAAGTACATTCTACCTGAGGGATCTGCAGTCTACTGTAGTAAAAGAAAGTGCACACTATAGGGGACATGAAAGTCCAAAGCTCTATGGTCAAATCTGATGGCTATATGGGATGTCTGATGTGTGGGAATTTTGGGTCCATGGGTTGGTAATGATGGGGAGGGTAATAAAAGAGTGCTAGTGCTTTGTGTTATTATAGATGTTATGGGATGGTTGATATAATGATGAGGATAGTGTTTTGCACAATGATAATGAATGGATGATAATATTGCCTGCCTATGGCTTGTTAGACAGGGACCAAGTATCTGGGGCAATCCCCCTTCTACAGGATGGTATGGAATAGTCTACAGGTCCCTTATAACATGCTACATGAAAGTCTGGAGTGCTATAGGCAAAAGTAGGTGAGTCCACTTTGAGTCCAAAATTCTATGTAATAGGCCATGAGGTACCGCAGCTTGTGAGAATACATGTAATACACTGTGCAATGCATCAGAAATGGAAATATCAATGACTATGCACCAGTGGGGCTAGCTAGGACTGGACTGGACATGGAGAGGACAAGTGCAAAGGTTTCCAAAGTGTGGGAATCTTGGAAACTGTGGGTCTGAGGGTCCAAGACCTTGGAAATGATGGGGTTTGGTGGAAATAGCTTTGGACATGACAGGGTTTGGTGTAAACTTCATAAAAATGACTATTGGCAGGTCAGAGAATGTTTGACTGCCACACCATATTTGCCTCATCACATACTTTCTTGTTCTTGTTCTGGTCTGTGCATACATACTGGCCTATTTAAACACAGTGTATAGCTTGTAGATTCCTTACTTTAATCTTACTGGGTTTTAACTGGAATCTCCTTCACTAAAGCATTGCAACTCTAGTTGTCTGAATTGTCTTCTAGGTCTTAACACTCTTAAGTCTTAGTCTGAACATGATCTTGTATTTGACTCAGCCGGTCTAGTCCTTCACTAAGAACTATACTGTCTTCATTGTCTATTGAACCTTTGTTCTTTTGCTTAGGTACAGATACCAAATGGCTGTCACTCTCTTTGAGTAGTCATGTCGCTGAAACAAGGAAATAACAGCTGGCCTATAGATAGACACAACTATTTATCCTACTGAAGATGTGAGTATATAGTTTGACCCAAGAGGACTGCAATAGAAGCAATTTCCTTTAGTTAGTTAGTGAGGGAACTCAGTAACACCAAGCACTAGATGAAAGAACTACTCCAAAGGTTGCTGCCATCAGTGGTACCATGGCAGAATAGGATGGTTTAAGAATGAAAATGTGACAGTAAGAGCACTTGTTAGCAACACTGAAACAGCAATAGCAGTAACTACCGAAGATGAATGCTAGTTCACAGTAATGATCAATAATAGTGGCAACAGTAAGAGTCACCAGTAGCAGTCCGAGACTCCACAATTGAAAATCAAAGTTCAAAAGCTGAGAGCTTAGCTTATGGTATCCAGTGGCAACTTATAGTGGTACTAAGTGCCAATAGGTCGAAAGTAAGGGCAAAAATGAAGATAGATTTGCACAAAACAAAGGATTAATACCATGAGTGACTTCTACAGCTACCACAGACAGAGGAAGTGGAGTACAAAAATATCTGAGAGGCTTTTTAACATAGTGCATGAGTGACCAGAATGGATAGGCAAGTATAGTAGCAAGTGTGTGAAGTGACCATCCCCGGTCAGGGATGCTGTTGTAAAGACTACAATCTAGCTAGGCTGATAGCAGACTACCACCTAAGCTAGTATATATCGAAAGCTTGCCTAGCTGCTATTCTTGCAGTGCAAGAATGTTCAACCTGAGGGGTTACAGGTGAATATACTTTGTCAAGTGCTGCTATAAGACATGTGATGCTCCTATAAAGTGATCCCAATGCTAGCGAGAGTGTTGCTGCTGATAGCGCTGCATTTTCCGTGGATGCTGATGTTAAGCGCCATGTGAAAGGTAGATACCATTAGTACCAGTGATACCAATGATGCCGTGAAGGCCTCTAAATGACGAGCATGGTGATAACGAATGCTGATACCTGTGATAGTGCAGTATGCTGGGGGTCAGCAAAGAGTGATAGCATGATAACAATGAAACCAATGATACCAATGAATGCTGGTGCTTAGCATAGATAGCAGTAAGGGAAGCATTGAGAGCAAGGAACGTCAAAGGATCCTTCAAAGATATTTGGATTTCAAAGGAAATATAATTGCGTATAGTGGGAGCAGTAGCAGCACAGGAATCCTGTCTAATGAAAGATATGATATAAAAATGATTGTTAGTGACTACTCCTACCGCTGTATGGTAGAAGGGGAGTATCAAACGGAGGAGAAGTCATCAGTCTTTTATCATACATCGTAAGTATGCAGAATCAATAGGCAAGAGTAGTAGCAAGTATGCAAGACTTAGGCCTAGCAATATGTAATAGTGCTGCATGTGCTGCAGCACGCATTCTACATGTAATAAAGCTTGCCATGGGATCAGCAGCGGTAAATGGGAATGTACTATGCACCAAATGGAACTAGTTGGCCTGGCATGGGCATTTGGTGGGCATTGGCTCATGGAAATGTGTCTCAGTACTGTGGTACGGTAGTCTGGCAAGGGTGTGGTAACCTCGGTAACTGTATATATCAATGGTGCTAGGGTTAGGGGTGGTCGCACTATTCGGTATAGGAGCTAGACAAATGATGGAAATGGACTCATGCAAGGCTAGCGCCAGCTAGACTGTCACACCGTGTGTGAAGAAAGAGCCAACATGGGTGCCAAACAGTGGCATTTATGGAGGGCAAGCATCAGTAATGAGGGTAATGAAAATGCATGGCACAGTGAGGTATTAATTTACCAAGTCTTATAAGATGGCTGCTGGTCTCGGCAAGTATTGGGATTTTGCCCAAGGCTATGAGTGTGTTTGATCAGTTTCATGAGGTGTGTGAGACCATGGATGCACTGGTCAAATGCATACTGGCAGATAGTAACAAGTCATTGGAGAATAAGAAGGCGTGGATGGAGGAGTGGGCTCATGCAACAGTAGGAAACTTCCTTCTTCTTCCCACCTATGGCTCTGATGCTTTTGCAGGCTGCATTGACAGAATGTCACCAGCAGAGTTGCAATCATAGGCTAGCATTGGTGATACCACAAGTACAGATTGTGGTGGGTACCACTGGGCAGAAGGCATATGCGTGCTTTGCTACACAAGTTCAATAAGCTATGCTTGCCAAGCAGAGTGATGCTGGTGGCACTGTGGCTGTGACTGGGACTGTGGATAGCAGTAAGGCAAAGGTGAAGGATGTGCTGATGGAAGGCATTGAGGGAAGGGGTCATGACACTGATGGGGGAGCACATACTACAGTGACTCATCTCTGTATTATATGAGTGAGCAGACATGCATAATATCCTGTCTAATACAGCCAGCAGATCATGGGCCCATGGTAGAAATATCCTCGACCATGATGGATGGGCCAGGATAAATATTATTTCTGATGGAGGCCAGTATGCCAATGTAGGGAATATGTAGAGTAGATGAGTGGGCTGATGGACATTAATATTCTGTAGACTGATGGGCTGAGGTAGTTGAATATAATGTAGATGAGTGTACCAAGGTATATGTGCAGATGGACAGGTATGCTAAGGGTATTTGTTATCAGATATCTGGGTGGGCCCAGACATACATTGAATTAGATGGGTAGGCCATGGGTGATATATCATATATTATATTAGATGGGTGGGCTGAGAGTGTTATATAAAATATTATATTAGATGGGTGGGCCAGGGGTGGTATATAATATTGATGGGTAGGCCCAGGTGTATAATCTGCTGTGGTAGTTGTATATCATCCAAATCAGAGGATGTAATAATTTAAAGTCACTGAATTGACTTGCAGAATGTGAAAACTGGCATGTGAAGCTTGCATTGCCCTGAGATGCCAGCCAGAGGTTCTGACTGCTGAAATTTGGGTGAAGCATAACCAAGTTTCAAGTGCCAAAACCCAAACTTGGAACCTGGTGTGCAACATGTTCATTGTTCATTTACATTTTGACAGATCATTGAGTTCTGAGTTCCAAGTGCCAAGTTCCAAGTGCTGAGACCCAAAGCTTAAGCCTGGAACCTAGTGTTGTGGGCAGAACTCTGCCATTCTGTCATGTGGCAGGGCAGAACTGGCACTGCCAGACAGATGGCAGACCTCCCAGGCAGAATGTGGCAGAACTCCCACACCTACAGAACTGTGGGAAGATATACTATATAGTTTGATGTACCATTTCAGTGTATGATAGCATGAATCAAAGCATTTTGAAGCTCTCTACAATGGCTACCAAGTCTGGGGACTGGCCTCTGAACACCCTCATTGAAGACAACTTCAAAAAGGGGGATGCTACTTCTGCCAAGTCCAACAGATACTGGTGGACCTGCAACTATTGTAATGCCTGCATCGATGGACATAATAATAACCTTTTCGAACACCTCATGGATGCCATAAAATGCAGCAATTGTCCCCAAGAGACTCATCATAAGGCACTGCAACACCTTATGAAGAAACCTGGAGTTTGCCTTGGACTGGGATGTGGATGGGAAGGAAGTTTTGCAAGAGAGAGCATTTGACTTCACAGAACTGCAGCGTGTCGACGAGGGACTGGTGCCTGCAGCAATTGAGATGAAATTATGGTCATGGATCATGATGCAAATGAAGATGGGACATGGAATATCAATTCTATGTTGTTGTCGAGCGGTCTTACATCAATGTAGTTAGTAGTCTTGCATCATTAAAACATCATGTGATTCTGCCATCTGCCAGTTCTGCCAGCAGAACTACCTCAAAACAGTTCTGCCCACAGCACTACTGGAACCCAAAATCAAACATGTCCATTTTTCACTCATTACACAAATCACTGAGTTTCAAGTGCTGAAACCCAAAACTCATTTTCATTTATATTACACAGATCATCAAGTTCCGAGTTCCGAATGCTGAGTTCCAAGTGCCAAGTTCCAAGTGCCAAGACCTGAAGCTGTTATGAACTGGGATAGTTCTGAATACGACTGCCTCACAAGAGAGGTATCGAGAGTCATGGGTTTGTAGTACTAGCTGGACAAAGGCCTAGCACAGTTCAGGGTAAATGACGAAGGCAGGCAAGTCCAAGAGAGGACTAGACTGGCTGAGTCAAATATGTTCTACAACGACAAAGTTAATTCCAAGTGTAGTTACACAGAACTAGCTGAGTCGAGGCAAGTAAGTTCACTTTAGACTAAGACTTAGGTGTACTAAGCTTAGATACAATCTTAGACAACTAAGGATTGGAGGTCCTTAGCGAAGGAAGAATCCAGGTAAAACCCAGTAAGATTAGAATGAGGAAATACAGTGTATCTACAAGCATTTATATACTAAAGTGCGAAGGGACTTTAGGGCAAGCTCATCAGATATAAGCAGGCTGTGTAACCAAAGAAGGAAGGCAGCTAAAGTACAATGTGTTGAACATATAATGTCATAGGGAGTCAGAATGAGTCATAGGCGGAGCTGAGTCAGGATGAGTCATGTATGAATGTATGGTCAAGTGACCATGGGCAAAAATGATATATAAGAGAATGATGACATAAGCATAAAGAAAGAGTGAAAGAACAGAAGAAAATAGAGGGGTGTACAATGACTGTAATAGTTAGATATAGTCTGAGCTGTCTAATATAGTGTGATAGGGGCCGATGATAGCAGTAAAGTTGCTGAAGGTGCCAAGGTGGTTTCTGAAGATAGCATGATGTATGCTGAAGCTGCACACAGCATGGGAAATATTACTAAGCAGTGGTGAAGTGGTATAGCAGCATAGCAAAGGTATTGTGTACAGTGGGATAAGGATTTTATTATGATTTTTGATAAGGATTGTATTTTGTATAATGATTGAAAACTATACCAAAGGGTAATAGTAACTTCTTCTACCAAGTGTACAGTAGAAGGGTAGTAAAGTATGAGTCTTGGTAGGTAGGAAATTATATACCTAAGTAATAGCTACAGAGATAGAAGGGGTAGGAAAACCATGCAGTAGATATGTAATAAGGGTGTACTACATGTTACAAAACATAAGGCAAGGAAATTTACATACTGGCATGGCTAGGTGGATATAGGACAGAATGGAATTCTTGAGCCTTTAGGTTGCCTAATGGGTCTCAGCAAGTCACAGGAGCTGTGTGCAGCATGGGAAAGTTGTCATAGGGTGGCTGCTAAGCAGCAATGAGGCTGCTGGAGCTCAGAATGGAACCAGAGATAGGGGTAATTCAGGTAAATTGGACTCAGTAAGGGATGGAGAAGCTGAGGGGTAAGGATAAATGATAGGAAATGCTGTTGGCTTGATACCTATTAAAAATAGGGTCATGCAAGCCCACAGCAAGCTTAACCATCACACTGGATACCATCAATGGTCTTGCAAGTTGGTGATCATGTCATACTTACAACCAAGCATCATTGTAGGGAATACATTCAGAAGGGAGATAAGCAAGTAGCAAAGTTTATGCCACATTACAATGGACCCTATGCTGTCATCAATGCCCATCCAGAGGCTTCCACCTACACACTTGACCTCCCTAACTCACCAAACATTTTTCCTACCTTTCACATCAGTCAGCTGCACCATTACCACCCAAATGACACCACTCTTCCCATCAAGAGAACCTCCATGACCAGGATCAGTGGTGACTGAAGATGGACAATTGGAGAACTTCATCAACAAGATCATCAATGAATGCAAGGTAGGACATGGCAAACAATACTTGGTTTATTGGGTTGGGTTTGGACAGGCTGTGTTACGACTGGGATGGACTCATTGGTGACAACTCAAAAGAGAGTAGCGATTGTTACAATCGTCGTACACCCCTCCATTTCTTTCCCTTGTTCTTCCTTAATTACTTCATCACTTCCTTGTATATTACTTTCGCCCACAGTCACTTGACCGTACATTCATACGTGACTCCTTCCGACTTGATCTCACTTCTAACATCATACGTTCAACACGTTGTATTTCACTACCTTCCGTTCTTGGATATGTAGTTGTTACATATCATCTTGAGCCTACCCTAAAGTACCTTTGTACTTATGTATATAAGCTCGAGTAGATACGTTGTATTTCCTCATTCTAATCTTACTGGGTTTTACCTGGATTCTTCCTTCACTAAGGACCTCCAATCCTTAGTCATCTAAGATCATATCTAAGCTTAGCATACCTAAGTCTTAGTCTAAAGCGAAGCTTACCTTGCCTCGACTCAGCTAGTTCCATGTAACCTTACTCGGACCTATCTCAGTCGTTGTAGAATGTATTTAACTCAGCCAGTCTACTCCTTGACTGTCTTCATCACTTACCTTGAACCCATGACTCTTGACACTGCTTGTTTGCGGCAGTCATGTTCAGAACTATCCCAGTTCGTAACAAAAGATTAGAATCTTCGAAACCATTGACTATCTAGTCTTTGGCCCCCATCCACCGACTTGATCACTCCGATCAAGAAGTCCTAGCAGACAGTTCGACAGCATGCTTAGGCAAGAAGGATTACACTCCTGTTCAACATTGCTATCTGCCCAGAATGTCGTCGAAAGAACATGAATTCAAGATTGGTATGCCTACCATCTTTGATGGAGAATGAACCATTTCAAAGTCATTCCTCCTATCGTGCCATGCGTACATGGACATCAATGAGAAGTTGTACACCACCGATCAGCAGGAGATTATTTTCATCTGTTCCTTTATGGAGAAGGGGAACACCCACATATGGAAGGAACACTTCCTCAAGGAAGCCCATGCAAAGAAACCTCATGAATACGGCAAACTTGACAACTTCCTAAAAAGCTTTAATAAGGCGTTCACACCTCTTGACCCAGCTCGATCGGCAATCACCAAACTTCATGACCTGAAACAGGATAACAAAGACCTGCAGACTTATGCCACTGATTTCACCCTCCTGATGAACCAAGCGGGAATCACCAATGAATTGACCAAGATCCAGTTCTTCCAAGATGGCCTCAATATGGGAATCCTTACCCGTCTTTTCAACACCGGAGACATCATGGATACCCTTGATGAAGTCATCACTACTTGTGTCAACATTGATAACTTTTATCACCACTTGCAATCCATCTGAAACTGCCATGCACCTCAGAAGAAGTCTCAAAAGTACGGAAGTACTCGTTACTCTTCCTCCCATGATCCGAACACGATGGAGGTCGACCACCTTACTCATGCTGAGAAGGTTGACCTGATGAAGAAGGGCAAATGCTTTAATTGCAAACAGTCCGGGCATCATGCGAATAGTTGCCCAAAGAAGAAGGAGCATTCCACTCCTGTATGCCAGACCAAAACCGAAGCTTCAGGGTCTGGGTCAAAGATTGAAGAAGTAGAAAGCGATGATGAAGAAACTGTTAGACGGTTGGCTCAGGATTTTTGATTTGGAGAAATAAATTGACGTATGTTTCTCCATCTGTATTTTTACGACTTGTACGCACTATAGGTGAATGAAAAGAGCTTCATGTTCCCATTTCCCTTATCTCATGTACTCGCCCAAAATCCATCGAAACCACCGCCATCATCGATTCCAGAGCAGCCGGAACTTTCATCTCCGAAGAATTCGTGAACCTTCATAACATCTCATGAAGATGACTTAGTAAACCTTTCAAGGTTACCACTGCTGATGGCTCCTATGTAAAAGGAGGACCGATCACCCACTATTGCCTACTCGTTGTCAAGATAGACGATCGAACCATGTACGGGAAATTCAATATAACCTGTCTTGGACAAAGGGACCAGATTCTCCTTGGTATCCCTTGGCTGTGCGCCATGAACCCAGTCATCGACTGGACCACTGAAACAGTGACATTATCACACACCAAGAAGTCGGATCTTATTGAGATAGATGTCGACACAGATAGAAAGAAGGCGAAACTTCCCCTCCTTTTCAATCATCCTACCCCCATACCAAAATGGAAAAATTCGAAACTTCCATGACCTATGACGCCCTGCACTGTCGTCACGTCAGCTCCCCTAGTACCAACTCCAGCTCCCCCTGCCAACTCTCCCAAAGAAGACCTCCTGCTTCCACCCACTCTGAAACCACTCTCCCCTATGATCACCAAACCAACCCTCCCAAGCGAAACTCTTCCCCAATGACCCATCTCTCCTATTCCTAAACCAGAGAAGAGATGCAATGAGAGAGAACCATCGCCAAGACCTGCACCTGTCCCTACTGAGCAGTGGTCGCCGGAGAAGCAAAGGGAGCACATTATAAAAGCAGAGGATCCACTTATCAGGCCATGAGTCGAAAAGAAAGTGCGCCTGGACTTTGAGGAAGGGCGAGCAACAGAAGAAGAATTTCTTGAAGGAAAACCATTCCTTACCCCAGACGACCCAGTCCCTATCAAAGAAGAGCCCCCCACACTCACTCCCTCTCCTGACGAGGACAAACCATTCTTTGACACCATGCAGGACATCTGGACAGAACCTGAAGTCTGAAACGTCGCTACCTACCAACTTAATGAAGGAGAATTTCTAGTGGAATACGATGTAGAAGGAATGCAGATGAGGATCGTCGAAGAAGTCTCAATGGATACCCCTCTTACTCGCGACGGTACCTCCCGCTTGGAGCAATTCCCAAACTACTCCCAAGTATCACTTGCTCCACCACCCTTCGATGAAACCACCAAATTTAGCAACAAGGCTCAGGAGTTCGCCATTGAGGAGAGAGAAAAGAAGAAGAAGAGCTTTGAAGAACTTATCCCCTCTTACCTCCATGATTTTTGTGATATCTTCACAAAAGAAGGGCTTAATAAGCTTCCTCCTGAATGACCTGGAATAGATCATCGTATTGAAACCAAACCAGGATTTGTTCCCCGGACATTTAAGGTCTACCCGTTATCCAGAAAGGAAAGAGAAGCCGTCAAAACCTTTATTGAAGAAAACGTCGCGAAGGGGTTCATCTCTGAGTCCAAGTCCCCTCAAGCCAGCGGTTTCTTCTTTGTTGGAAAGAAGAGTGGAGAACTATGTCTGTGCCAAGATTACCATTACATCAATGATTGGATGATCAAGAACGCATATCCACTTCCACTTCCAGTATCTCTTTTCACCTGCCTTCATGATGCCTGCTTCTTCACTAAAATGGATATTTGGTCTGGTTACAACAACATTTGTATTCACCCTGACAACTGATGGAAAGCTGCTTTCACCACCGAATTCGGTTTGTACGAATCCAACATGATGTTCTTCGGTCTCTGTAACTCCCCTGCAATGTTCCAAGCCTATATGAATTGAATGTTCCAGCAGGAAATCAATGAAGGGTGGATGGTGATCTATATGGACGATATCCTGATCTTCTCGAAAACCCTTGAAGAACATCAGAAGCGAACCTGCAAGGTACTCGAACAAATACAGCAAGAATGACTCTTCCTGAAACCAGAAAAGTGCACATTCGACACCACAGAAGTTGAATACCTCGGAATGATCATTCAGCCCGGAGAAGTTGCCATGGACACCGCTAAAACTAAAGGCATTGCAGAATGGCCAATTCCACGCACCGTAAAGGATGTCAGATCCTTCCTCAGATTTTGCAACTTTTACCGAACCTTCATTTCCCATTACTCCGACATCGCCCGACCTCTGATCAAACTGATGAAGAAGAACTCCAGTTTCAACTGGACGCCTGAATGTCAAGATACCTTCACTACATTGAAGGATAGATTTACCCGACAGCCGGTGCTTCGAAATCCAGATCCACTTCGGCAATTTGTGGTTGCCACTGATGCTTCCCTCATAGCAACGGGGGCTGTTTTACTTCAAACCGACGAAAACGGGGTTCATCACCCCTGTGCCTATCTTTCGCAGTCCCTTAACCCCGCAGAACAAAACTATCAGATCTTTGACCGGGAACTGCTAGCCGTAATTCGCGCTCTTACTGAGTGGTGCCATTACCTCGAAGGAAACCCACATCCTGTTATCATCTTTACCAACCATAAAAACCTCCTCTACTTCAGAACGGTGCAGAAATTGACCAGACGACAAGCTCGTTGGCAATTGATCCTTTCCACTTTCGACATCAAACTTCACCACGTTGCTGGAACGAAGCTGGCCGCCCCTGATGTCCTCTCCCATCGCCCTGATCATGATACTGGTGGTCATGATAATGAAGATACCATACTTCTTCCTGATTCCCTTTTTGTCTGACTCATCGATACAGATTTACTTGATGTATTGGGTTCTTCTGACCCTCTTGATGATCCACTTTTCAAAACGGTGTCAGATGCCCTAGACGGAGTCTGCCTTCCCTCCATGAAATCCACCCTCTCTGATTGGCGTATAGCAGATAGCATTCTCTATTTCTGTGACCGGGCTTATATTCCCCCTGCTCATCGCACAGCTCTCCTCACCCACCACCATGACCATCCTTCCGCCAGTCACCCCGGTCATTTTAAAACTGAAGAACTTGTCAAGCGTGAAGCTTGGTGGCCCTCGATGGGGGTTTATATTCGCAAATATGTCGAGGGTTGCACCCTTTGTCAGCAAATGAAAGCAGACACTCATCCCGTTCGTCCTCCGCTCATCCCGATTTCCTCCTCTGCCACCCATCCTTTCTCCCAGGTCTCAGTCAACCTTATCACCGATTTGCCCATTAGTAATGGCCTTGATAGTGTCATGGTCATGGTAGACCATGGGCTTACGAAGGGGGTAATTCTCATCCCTTGCTTGAAAACAGTCACCTCCGAAGGCGTAGCAAAGCTATTTCTGAAACATGTCAACTCACACGACTCCTTGACTACCAAATTGCTCCATCCACCGCATATCATCTGCAGATGGACGGTCAAACTGAAAGGCTCAATCAAGAGCTTGAAACGTGTCTTCACATCCACTGTCGGAATAACCCCAACAAATGGGTAGAACACCTTCCTATCGCAGAATTCGTCCACAACCACCGAAAGCATGACGCCCGCAATGCCTCCCCTTTCTTCCTAATAATGGGATATGAACCACGTGCCATCCCTCACCTTATCCCTGACTCACCAGTACCATCAGTGGAAGAACAAGTACACTCACTACAGAAGATCAGAGAAGAGGCGATTGCCTGCCATAATTTGGCAATGCAGAGAATGGCCAAACATTCTCATGGGAAGAAATACACCCCGTGGAAAGCTGGCGATAAGGTTTGGTTATCTGCAGAAAACCTCCAACTAAAGCTCCCATCGCAGAAACTCACACCGAAACGATACAGACCATTCCCAATCGAAGAAGTCCTATCACCCATCACGTTCAAACTCCGATTACTGAAACAGTGGAAGATTCACCCCGTATTCCATGCCTCTGTCTTATCCACCTATAGTAAAACAGACATACACGGCCCGAACTTCTTAGAACCACCACCCAACATCATCGAAGAAGAAGAAGAATACGAAATTGATGCAATTCTGTCCCACAAAGGGTCCGGTAAACATTGATGATATCTCGTATCCTGGAAAGGGTATTCATCAGCTGATAATGAATGGATCCCAGAAGACAATCTCCGAAACTCCGCTCGAATCTTGAAAGCATATAAGACAAAGTATTCCCTTTGATGCTCTTCATTTGCTTCCACACCCCTGCCTTCAACTCAGTCCCTTCAGCATGTCTTCTGCTCCTCTTAACATCTCTGACTCAGAAGTTACCCTTGTCAACCGACCCTCTTTCATCACTCCTGTACCTCTTTCTTGTCAAAACACTATCGCTGACCTTGACGACCTCGAGGACCCCTCCCAAGAAAATTACCCCAACATCGTTGCGGACATTGAAAACACCTCTCTCATTATCTCAGCCCTCCTTTGCCAAGGGCACGCTATTGAAATCGATAACAAGCTCCAGTGTCTCCATAATCATGTTCCCCAACTCGTCATTAATCTTATCCGTACCACCTCTCTATTGGGCAGACTCGCCACCGAAATCCAAGACGAGCATGTCCAGCAACACCTCTACCACATTGAAAGATGTATTCAGCATTATGGCATACTATTGCTCCCTGATACTTTTAAAAGTGATATCAAGGAGGTTATTCATATCATCGCTGAACATTGGGCTGGTGTCACCCGCCCTCCATCTCCGCATAATATCAACCGCACACATATATCACTCACCTCCTCCTACTCAACACCTTATCCTCATGTTGATGCTCTTCGGGGCCTACTATCTAGCATGGAGGAGGCGTCAACATTTATCATAAAAGACCTCCATCTTCATGTAGCGGGATGCCCAACCACACAGAAAACTCTAGAATGTATAGCCACCACTGCTCTCCCTTCCTATGCAGAAAAGACACATCCGAATTGGGTCAGTGATGCCACCCTTGCAGTGTAGCTTACCCTGCTAAAGATTCACCCCCCTCTCGTCATCCCATCAGAGGAAGAGCTTGCCTCCACCATGCATATCCTTGAGGAAACCAATTTCGTCTGCACCGAAGAACACCCTGCAGCCCTCTATACAGCATTCACTGATACTCACGAAGAGATCATCGCTGCCAGGGCAATCCCCAATACACTTGATCTCCAGAGAGATCTCCCTACCACTACCCTTATCAACCCATCAGCTTCTGGGCACGTCCCCATAGATACCTTCGGACAAACCTCCCCTTCATCTCCCAAAGAACTCCTTGCTGCTGTTGAGGGAACTGCACCCTCTACACCTGCCCCTTTTCAGGGACCCTTACCAGATGACTGACCATCTCGAAACCAAAAACACCATCGCAGTTTGGCATATAGCAAGAGAGACTCGCGATCTGCTAGCCCTAAACCACTTCCTGTCCCTTCCCCACTCCGTCAGTCTCATTCCAACCATGATGAAAACATGAAGTGCCAAATTTGTCATGAGTACGGCCATTGTCAGATCACTTGTCCTCAGTATAAGTGCCGCATCTGTAAAAACTCCCAACCCGGCCATCTTACCCTATATTGTCCTCGGTTTCATGGAACACCACCATTCACCCTTATGCACAAGGATGACGGCTTCTATGAAGTGCTCCATATCTGGGAGACGTACCTTGACTCAGTCCACTCTACCATCCCTAGGGTCAATGCGAGACAGTGGGAGGAGCTCAGATGATGAGGAGCAGAAGAGGCTGTGTATATGATGCGCCGTACCGGTGGGAACAATGAAGATGACTTCAAATACTCGGACGACCCAATCTACTATCACAACCAAAGTGACTAAAGTCAGTGACTTTGTCCGTAAAATGGGGGTAATGTTACAATCGTCGTACACCCCTCTATTTCTTTCCCTTGTTCTTCCTTGATTACTTCATTACTTCCTTGTATATTACTTTCGCCCACAGTCACTTGACCGTACATTCATATGTGACTCCTTCCGACTCGATCTCACTTCTAACATCATACGTTCAACATGTTGTATTTCACTACCTTCCATTCTTGGATACGTAGTCATTACATATCATCTCGAGCCTACCCTAAAGTACCTTTGTACTTACGTATATAAGCTCGAGTAGATATGTTGTATTTCCTCATTCTAATCTTACTGGGTTTTACCTGGATTCTTCCTTCACTAAGGACCTCCAATCCTTAGTCATCTAAGATTGTATCTAAGCTTAGCATACCTAAGTCTTAGTCTAAAGTGAAGCTTACCTTGCCTCGACTCAGCTAGTTCTGTGTAACCTTACTCGGACCTATCTTAGTCGTTGTAGAATGTATTCGACTCAGCCAGTCTACTCCTTGACTGTCTTCATCGCTTACCTTGAACCCATGACTCTTGACACTGCTTGTTTGCAGCAGTCATGTTCAGAACTATCCCAGTTCATAACAGCGATCAGCAACAGTGTAAGCATTCTGGTACAAAAGAGTACTATGCTTCAGACGACGAAGATAGTTATGCATAGGGTTACACAGAACTAGCTGAGTCAAATATAATCATGTTTGGCTAAGACTTAGGAGTGCTAAGACTTAGAAAGACGACTTCAATGATGACTAGAGTTGAGAGGCTCTAGTGAAGGATGTTCCAGGTAAAACCCAGTAAGATTCAAGTGAGGAATCTACAAGTACAAGAAGGCCTTTAAATACTAAAGTATGTAGGGACTTTAGGGCAGGCTCGGGATAGATATGCATATTGTAAAGACCATATCGAGTATACAATGACGTGAGTCAATGGAACATGGTAGAACATCATGGAAGGTATGAGTCAATAGAATGTCACAAGATGGTGATGTTGATAGAATGTTACAGAATGAAATGGAACCAAGTACCAACGTGTGATCAAGTGATTGTGGGAGAAAGGTCAAGGTCATATAACCATGTAGGAGTACAACTGATAAGGTCAAGGTCATGTGACCATGTAAGAGTACAACCAATAAGGTAATAGTGACATAAGCAGAGGAAAATGAATAGGGGCATACAGTGATTGTAACATTACCCCCGTTGTTATGGTGAAGACACTGTCTTCACTCATCCTGATTAGCCCAGTAGATGGAATCATCGGAAATGTAGTGGCTGTCCTTGTTGTAGTTGTTCTCGATGGCATGAGCTTCATCCTGCTCCTGACAGGCATGAGCATACTTCTCGTCTTCTTCTAACTCCAAAGCAGCGAGTGTGGTATAGAATTCAGGGTGGCAGAAATCTTTGTAAGGAAAGCCAACATCTTTTCCTTTCAGCAAGGGACAATAAATGGACAGATGTCTGGGGGCAATAGTATGGCAATACACACAGTGATATTCTTCACAGTTCTTGTGTTGATGGCCGACACCTTGACAGATGCGGCAAGTGTGATTGGCATCGGGGTTGGAAGTGGTCACACGTAGAGGAGGGGCAACAGCGACATGACCATAAGCAGGGTCTTGACTTTGTGAGTGGCATCTCTTTCCTGCTCCTTTAGTCTTCTCAAGTGGGTGTGTGTTGTGTGGGATGATGGCTCGAAAGGGGTGCTTGCCTTTATTCATAGGCTCTGGCACCAGCCTTACTTCTTCTTCTCTTTCTGCAGCAGCTATAAGCTCACTGCATGATGACGGGGAGGTGGCTCCTAGAGCCGAGACAGGGATGAACTCTGGTAGCTTTACTACCACTGGTGGGAGCATTGGTGATACTGGAGCAGGGGAGTATAACCCTGCAGGGTGTTCCTCTGTCCAAGTCTTAACAACTTCTTGTGATGGCGCATGGGAGTGGCAGTAGTCGGGGGAAGTGGTTTGAGTGCAGATAATAGTGTCAATGGGGTTCACTGTTCATACTGGCGGTGTATGCACTTTCTGTCCTTGTAATATGTTTACTACATCATTAATAGCGTCTCATGCCTCATGAGAGGTTTCGACTGTGTTCTGGATGCTGTCGATGATGGCTGAAGTGGTCTTGGTGGCACTTTGGACTGCAGCCAACAGACCCACAAGGTTACTAATAGTAGAACAAGGATTTGCAGGGAAGGTGGGATCTGTGAGAGCAATGCGGCTTGATTCAACCGCCAAGTCTGGGCTATGCAGTCTAAGAGTTCCCACTGATCTGTCATTAATGACCCGTATAGCCTCTCTAAGGTCTTCTTCAAAATGACAAGGCAGAAGACGTAGAGCATGAGTCCTAATGCGCCTCTGCAGGTGCATAAGGCTAACACGAATCTCGGGTTTAGCAACTCTTCTCGCCCACTGCTCCATGAGGATTGCATTTCTAATGATGTGGATGATGAGGGAGGCAGCAAAAGTATCTCTTCTGATGATGATGTTGTCGACTTCGATAGCATACTCTTCACACATGAGCACGGCTTCGATAAAGGTGTATTCTTCGAGGTCATCGAGATAGCGGGTGAACTGCTCTGTGTTGGTGTCACAGGCATGGTCTTCTGCGGGGGTGGTGATGACTGCAATGGGACAAGCGTAATCATGAGTGATGGGGGAACAGTGATGGACTGGGGTGATGAGGGCATCGGTGGTGTCAGTGAAATGAGAGATAGACAGCTCTGTGATTTCTGACGTGGAGGCATTAGGGGAAGCTGGGGTTGATGGGATGTAGACAGCGGAAGGCATATAGTTTTTGTTTAAAAGATGACTGAGGACAGGCAATGGTAGTGGTTCGAGTTGAAGGGCCACTTTACAGGTTGTGTCACTTTTTATATGCTTTCAAGATCCGCTCAGCATTCTCCAGGTTGGCTTCCAGTAGCCACTCATTGTCAGCTGATGAGTATCCCTTCCACATCACCAGGTATCTTTGGCATTTGCTGTTCCCTTTATGGGATGGTATCGCTTCTACCTCATATTCTTCTTCTTCTTCTATGATGTCAGGGGCTGGTTCTAGGAAGTTTGGACCGTGGACATCGTTTTCGCTATGGGACAATAACTGAGAAGCATGGAATGTGTTGTGGATCTTCCACTGCTTTGGGAGTTTTAGTTTGAAGGTGATTGGCAATAAGACTGTGGTGATCGGGAACGGTCCATATTGTTTCGGCACAAGCTTCTTCGATGGTAGCTTCAGGCACAGGTTCTCCACTGATAGCCAAACTCTTTCTCCTATCTTCCACAGGGTACACTTCTGCCCATACGATCATTCTGCCATCTTTTGCATGGCGAGGTTATGACATGATATCGCTTCTTCTCGGATCTTCTGTAGCATGCAGACTTGTTCTTCAGCTGTCAGCACAGTGGAGTCGGGGATCAAATGTGGGATGGCCCTTGGCTTGTATCCCATCATCAGGAAGAATGGTGATGTGTTCCTTGCATCATGCTTTTGGTGGTTATGTACAAATTCTGCGATTGGCAAGTGTTCTACCCAATCTTTGGGGTTATTCTGGCAATATATCCGGAGGTACGTCTCTAGTTCTTGGTTGAGACGTTCAGTCTGGCCATCTGTCTGAGGGTGGTATGCTGTAGATGGTGCAATGTCATATTCAAGGAGTCTTGCTAGCTCCTTTGAGAATCTGGATAAGAATTGTGGGCCTCAGTCTGATATGACCTTGTCATGGAGCCCGAATCTTCTGTAGACGTGTTTCAAAAACAACTTTGCCACTCCTTCCGAGGTGATCATTTTGTTGCATGGAGTGATAATTACCCCCTTCATAAGCCCATGGTCGACCACGACCATGACACTGTCAAAGCCCCCGGAGAGCGGGAGATCGGTGATAAGATTGATGGATAACTGGACAAATGGGTGTGTCACGGAGGAGGGGATCAGTGTAAGAAGTGGTCGGACTGGGTGAGTGTCCGCCTTCATCTGCTGGCACAGGGCGCAGCCATCAACATACTTCCTAATATAGGAACCCATACCTGGCCACCAGGCCTCCCATTTGACAAGTTCTTCAGTCTTAAAATGGCCGGGGTGTCCTGCGGTAGGGTGATCATGATACCTGGCAAGGATCTCAGGGCGATGTGCCAGAGGAATGTAGGCACAATCCTTATAATACAGGATATCCTTTTTGATCCTCCAATTGGACAGTGCCGATTTCATTGGAGGGAGGCATATGCCATCAAGGGTGTCTGATGCGGTTTTAAACACTGGGTCATCCAGTGGGTCAGAGGTGCAGAGAGTGTTGGCAAGGTCAGTATCCAGTAACCATACAAACATAGAGTCTGGGAGGAGGACCTGATCGGTGTTATCACCTTTCCCTGTCCTGTGATCAGGCTGGCGAGATAAAGTGTCCGGTGCAGCTAGTTTGCTTCCTGTGACATGGTGTAGCTCTAGATCATATTCTGAGGTGAATATGATAATCAGGTGTGGGTTTCCTTCTAAGTAGTGCCTCCATTCAGCAAGCGCTCTGATGACTGCGAGCAATTCCCTGTCAAAAATCTGATAGTTGTGTTCAGCTGGGTTCAGGGATTGTGAGAGGTACACACAAGGATGGTAGATGCCATTCTCATCTGTTTGAAGAAGGACCCCTCCTGTAGCTACGAGAGATGCGTCGGTGGCAATAGTGAACTGCTTCGTTGGATCTGGGTTACGTAGTACTGGTTTCATAGTGAACGCGTGTTTCAATGCATTGAAGGTGCCCTGTTCTCTATCTGTCCAGGTGAATTTATTATCCTTCTTCGTCAGGTCTACCAGTGGTCATGTGATATCGGAGTAATGGGGGATGAAGGATTGGTAGAAGTTGCAGAATCCTAAAAATGAGCGAACTTCGGAGACGTTCTTTGGCACTTCCCACTTTCTAATCCCTTCTACTTTCTCGATATCTGACATGACCTGTCTAGGGCGAATGACCATACCAAGGTATTCAACTTCTTCGGCGTCGAAGGTGCATTTCTCCAGTTTGCAAAAGAGTGTCTCTCTGCGCAACTTTTCTAGTATGCGACATGTCCTCTTCCGGTGCTCTTCTAGGTCGTTTGAAAAGATAAGGAGGTCATCCATATAGACTATAAGCCACCCTTCATTGAGTTCTTGTTGGAACATGTGGTTCATGTACGCCTGGAATGTTGCCGGTGAGTTACATAGACCAAAGAACATAACATTTGGCTCGTAGAGGCCGAATTCTGTTGTAAAGGCTGCCTTCCATCGGTCATTGGGGTGTATATGGATATTATTATATCCTGATCTAATATCCATCTTGTTAAGACTGTACTCAATGTATAAGAGATCCGAAAAGGCTTTGGCCTCAGTTCGTGCACTGTGCCCCTTTCCCGAGTACTGCCCTTTATTTCTGGGGGATAACCTTCATCCGAGGGTCTGGAAGTGCTTGCATAGCGGATCCGAAGGTCCGGAGGTATTGGATATGGCACATCCAGTATATATCTGAAACGTGTGGGTGGAAGGAGTTCGTCCAGAGGGTATCCGGAGCGTAAGGATGAATGTGAGGTATAAGACTAGTAGCAGATGAGGTCCATACTAGAAACTAATGGATATGGACTACCAAAGGTAGAGTCAGAAACGTAGACTATAGGAATCAAATCCTAAGTCTCGGAAGATACTTAGAGTTGGGACGGATGGGTTCGGATGAACGGAATGAGCAGAATCTAAGATGATATTTGAACTAAGGTTCTCTAGTGTTTTACATGTAGTTTATATACTGTATGTAGATAGTACGGACAATCAATGAATCTGGGACCGGAGGGCTATGCACAAAGTATAACAGAAGTCTATGTGGTAAATGCGCAGCGGATCAGCAAACGCGAGTTGGATATGAAGCACAGGTAACAGATCAGTAAGCAGGACAGGAATATACACAGCCGGGACACTGGTACGGTAGATCACTGAAAGGGGATAGAAGCAAGGATGCAGTGGACTTAGAACACAAGAAGTTGTAGCGCATCGGATGAGTGATCTGGATCGGATCTGTGGTCTGGATAGAAGCAGGATCGATTGGATCTGATCGGATCTTGGATCAGATGTATGGAATATGACACATCTTCATGAAGTACTTTGCTTTATGAAGTCGCGCAATGAGCAAAGTTGGCAATGGAAGTGGGTAGGCATTCTTTATAGTCCATTCGTTTATATACCGGTAGTCTTGTGTAGGCCTGAGGTCTCTGCTCTTCTTTCCAACAAAGAAGAATCTGCTAGCCTGCAGGGATTTCGATTCTGATATAAATCCTTTGGTGAGATTCTCATCTATGAAGGTCTTCATGGCTTCTTGTTCCTTTGGTGATAGTGGGTAGATCTTCAAAACCCTAGGGACGTATCCAGGTTTTGTTTCAATATGGTGATCGGTTCCAGGTCATTCAGGTGGTAAATGGTTAAGACCGTCTTTGGCAAATACATCAGCAAAGTCGTGAAGATAAGCAGGTACTAATTCCTCAAAGCTTTTCTTCTTAGTTTCCTTCTCCGCTGTGGCAAACTCCTGCAATTTACTGCTAAACTTGAGCAGGGTTGCATGTTGTTCAGCATAGGAGGTACTGTCATGTGTGAGGGGGGTGTCCATTGAGACATCTTCTATAATCCTGACTGTTTCACCATCTAGTGCATATTCCGCTAGGAACTCTCCTTCTTCTAAGGGATAGTTGGCGACATTCCTGACTGGTTCCTCATGCGTATCCATCCAAACGTCATCCTTTGTGTCGAAATCTGGTGGTTCATCGTTGTCGTCAGTGGGGAGTAGAGCCGGTGTTGGTATTGCCTCTTCATCAGGGATTTCTTTGATCAATGCAAAGGGAGGTAGCATAGGATTCCTTTATTCTGTGCTAATGCTCCTATCGGCCTTCCTTTTCCCTTTCTTCTGTTCTTCAATAGATTGCTGTTCTTTGACAGCAGGCGCTGGGCAGAATGATTCTTCTAGCTCCGCCTTCCTCTTATTCTTCTTCTGCTTCTCGACAGGCCTCTGTTCCTTGACAGCAGGTTTCAGACGGAATACTTCTTCTAGCTCCATCACCCTTTTCTTCGGCCTTGCTATAGGCGAAATTGGTCTTGGTGGTAAGACTACCCTAGGCTTTGGTGGCTCTGGCTTTACGTCTTCTTTCATCAGAGATGGAGGTCTTGGCATTTCTTCTTGCCTGGGTAGCGATACTCCCTTTGGCATTTCATCTACCTCCATAGGTTGGGGTTCAAGACCCTTCAATGAGGGTCCTTCAGTCAAGCCGGCTTTCCTAAGCTGAGATTGGGCCCATCTGGGTGTTGTATTGGGGCAGAAGAAGGGTTTAAGTTTGTTACCCTTTCGGGCATCATCGATGCTTCTTTCGACCTCTGCCGATCTTTTGGTTGCTGGGAGTCGTAGCATCTCGGCCACCCAGTCAATAGTGGGGTTCATGGCTTTAAGCCAGGGGATACCAAGAAGTATCTGATCTCATCGTCCTAACTGTGTGACATTGAATTTTCCGAACATGACACGTTCATCCACCTTGATGTGGAGCATACAGTATCTGGAAATTAGCCCCCCTTTGAAGTAGCTACCATCGGCTGTGGTCACAGCGAAAGGTTTCTTAAGGGGGTGCATTTGGATGCAGTGGTCTTTGACGAACTGATCAGAGATGAATGTTCCAGCTGCTCTGGAATCAATGACTGCTGTGGTGTCAACTGGATCTTTATGGACTTGGGAGAAAAGAGTGATAGGGATGCACATTTCTTTCCTTTCTCCTACTTTGCATACAAGTCATAAAGGCCTAGTGGGGAAGTCTAATGTCGACGACTTAGCTTCCCAAATTAAAAATCCTCAGCCAATCTCCGAGCTTCTTCTTCCTCCGTCTCGGTTCCTTCTTCTTCGATCTCCTGCTTCCTAACAGGGACCTTCTTCTTTGGGCACTTATTGGCACGGTGTCCCATCTGGGTGCAGTAGAAGCACTGGCCTTCCCTCATATACTTGCAGCAGTCCGTGTCAGTAAGGCAGTCGACCTCCATGGCATCCGGGTCAGACCTCTTGGAGTTGGGAACATACTTGTGACCGTTCTTCTTCTTCCCATTCCCTTCTCCTTTCCTTACTGCGGTGTACTGCTCCCAGTTGGCATTCTGGATAATGGCGGTGGAGATATAAGATTCGATGGTTACGGGTACAGTCTCCATCTGACAGATAGCACGTTGGAGACCAGGCTTCAACCCTTGCTCAAAGAAGTAAATGAGAGCCGTGCTCTCTTTGAGGGCCGATTCGGCCATAAGGGTACAGAATTTGGTGATATATTCTGTAAGGTTGCCAGTGTGCTTGATGCATCCTATCTTGGTCATGGCACTGACCTTCGTGTCTGCTGAGATGAATGAGGCTTTGAACTTCTTCTCAAAATCATCCTACTTTCCCCAAGCTTCTCCCACTTCAAATATCTTGGTGTAGAAGTTCATTGCCCATGCTCCTGCCATCCCATTCTTTATGTAGGCAAGGGCCATGGCGATCTGTTTCTCATCAGTGTTGTAATAACTGGTGTTAATGGAGAAGTAGGTCTTTACTGAGTATAACCACCTCTTGGCGTCTGATGGGGTTCCGTCAAATTGTGATGGTAACCCTGCCTTGAGTTCGGGTGTGGTGATCTTTACTGGTGTCGATGATGATCCGGACATGATGTCTTCGGTATCGGCAGTACTTGTACGTATTAGTCAAGCTTTGGTCTGGGCTGTGTCATGGCAGAATCAGGGTTCGCATCGTGGCAAGTCAGGCTGATTATCTTCTGGTGTCGGGGGTCTGATGACATGGCGCTCACAGATGTGTGGTGTGTGAAAGACTTGAATCTTTTGTTACAACTGGGATGGGCTCATTGAATGACAGTTCAAAAGAGAACAGCAGTCGTTAACGTATCAACGCTTTACATAGAAAAGACTATGATGTTGTCAGACAACTAAGACAGGTTCGTGCTGTGACGCAAGATGAAACTGGCTAAGTCAAATATAATCGTGTTCAGACTAAGGCTTAGGAGTGCTAAGACTTAGAAGATGACTTCACAAGACGACTAGAGTTGAGAGGCTCTAGTGAAGGATGTTCCAGGTAAAACCCAGTAAGATTCAAGTGAGGAATCTACAAGTACAGGAAGGCCTTTAAATACTAAAGTATGTAGTCGCTTTAGGGCAGGCCTATGAGTCAATAGAACACGATGGAACGCTATGGAAAGCATGAGTCAAAAGAATGTCATAGAATATGATGTTGGTAGAAATCCATAGAACGTTATAGAACATAGGAGAACGAGACAGAACGTACAGTCAAGTGACTGTGAGAGAAGTATAATGGTCATCTGACCGTGTAGGAATACAACCAAGAAGGTATAGGTCACCTGACCATGTAGAAGTACAACTGTTAAAGTAAATGGTGACATAAGCAAAGGAAAAATGAATAGGGGGCATACAACGATTGTAACAATAATTGTGAGCGATGGGGGAATGGTGGTGGACGGGAGTGACAAGGGTGTTGGTAGTGTCAGTGAACTGGGAGATAGACGATTCTGTGATTTCTGATGTGGAGACATTGGGTGAAGCAGGGGTTGATGGGATATAAACAGTGGAAGGCATGTAGATTGGTTTCTGAAAGTACTGAAAACGAGAGATGATAGTGGTTTGGGTTGAAGGGCCACTTCACAGGTTGTGTCACTTTTTATATGCTTTCAAGATCCACTCAGCATTCTCCAGGTTGGCTTCTGGTAGCCACTCGTTATCAGCTGATGAGTACCCCTTCCATGTCACCAAGTATCGTCGGCATTTGCCATTCCCTTTATGGGATTATATCGCTTCTACTTCATATTCTTCTTCTTCTTCAATGACATCAGGCAATGGTTCTAGGAAGTTCAGGCCATGGACGTCATTTTCACTATAGGATGATAACTGAGAAGCATGGAACATGTCATGGATCTTCCACTGCTTTGGGAGTTCTAGTTTGAATGTGATTGGGGATAGTATGGCTATGATCAGGAATGGTCTGTATCGCTTTGGTGCGAGCTTCTTCAATGGCAGTTTCAGGCATAAGTTTTCTGCCAATAACCAGACCTTATCTCCTATCTTCCATGGGGTGTACTTCTGTCCATATGATCATTCAGCCATCTTTTGCATGGTGAGGTTGTGGCACGAAATCGCTTCTTCTCTGATCTTCTGCAGCATGCAGACACGTTCTTCAGCTGTCAGTATGGTTGAATTGGGGATCAGATGCGGGATTGCTCATGGTTTGTATCCCATCATCAGGAAGAATGGTGATGCATTCCATGCATTGTGCTTTTGGTGGTTGTGCATTCTGCTATTGGTAGATGTTCTACCCAATCTTCAGGGTTATTCCAGCAATATATGCAGAGATACATCTCTAATTCTTGGTTGAGACATTCAGTCTGGCCATCTGTCTGAGGGTGATATGCTGTAGATGGTGCGATGTTGTATTCTAGGAGTCTTGCTAGCTCCTTTGAGAATCTGGATAAGAACTGTGGGCCTCTGTCTGAGATAAGCTTGTCGTGGAGCCTGAATCTTCTGTATATGTGTTTCAAAAATAACTTGGCCACCCCTTCCAATGTGATCATTTTATGGCATGGAGTAATAATTACCCCCTTCATAAGCCCATGGTCTACCACGACCATAATACTGTTGAAGCCTCCCGACACAGGGAGATCGGTGATAAGATTGGTGGAGAGTTGGGCAAAGGGGTGTATTGCGGAGGAGGGGATCAGTGTGAGAGGCGGTCGAACTGGATGAGTATCTGCCTTCATCTGCTGGCACAAGGCACAGCCATCAACATATTTCCTAATATAGGAGCCCATACTGGGCCACCAAGCTTCCTGTTTGACTAGTTCTTCAGTCTTAAAATGGCCAGGGTGACTCGCGGTGGGGTAATCATGATATTGAGCAAGGATCTCAGCATGGTGTGCAGGTGGGATGTAGGCATGATCCTTGTAATATAGAATATCTTTTTCAATCTTCCAATTGGACAGCACTGATTTCATAGGGGGAAGACAGATGCCATCAAGGGCATCAGATGTGACCTTGAATACTGGGTCATTGAGGGGGTCAGAGGTGCGGAGAGTGTCGGCTAGATCAATGTCTAACAACTGAACGAACATAGAGTCAGGGAGAAGGACTTGGTTGGCATTGTCATCCTTTCCTATCCCATGATCAGGTCTGCATGATAAGGCATCTGGTGTGGCAAGCTTGCTTCCGGCAATGTGATATAGTTCGAGGTCATATTCAGACAAGAACATCTGCCAGCAGGCCTGATGACAAGTCAGCTTCTGGGCCGTGTTGAAGTATAATAGGTTCTTGTGATCAGTGAATACGATGACCGGGTGTGGGTTGCCTTCTAAATAATGTCTCCATTTGGCTAGTGCTCTGATAACTGCTAGCAGTTTGCGATTGAAAATCTGATAGTTGTGTTCTGTGGGGTTAAGCGACTGCGAAAGGTACATGCAGGGGTGGTAGACACCATTCTCATCTGTCTGTAGGAGGGCCCCTCCTGGGATGACTAAGGATGCATCAGTAGCAATGGTAAACTGCTTGGTTGGGTCTGGGTTACATAATACTGGTTTCGTCATAAATGCATGTTTTAGTGCATCGAAAGTGCTTTGTTCCTTCTCTGTCCAGGTGAACTTGGTATCCTTCTTAGTGAGGTCCATGAGTGGTTGTGCGATATCAGAGTAGTGGGGAACAAAGGAGTGATAGAAGTTGCAGAATCCTAAAAATGAGTGAACTTCTGAGACATTCTTTGGTATTTCCCATTTTCTAATCCCTTCCACTTTCTCGATGTCCAATGTGACTTGTCCAGGGCAGATGACCATACCAAGGTACTCAACCTCTTCTGCATCGAAGGTGCATTTTTTGGGCTTACAGAACAAGGTTTCTCTGCACAGCTTCTCTAATATCTGGTGTGTCCTCTTCCAATGTTCTTCCAAGTCGTTCAAGAAGATAAGGAGGTCGTCCATGTAGACAATTAGCCATCCTTTATTCAACTCCTGTTGGAACATGCAGTTCATATATGCCTGAAATGTTGCCGGTGAATTACATAGACCAAAGAACATGACGTTTGGCTCGTAGAGTCCGAATTCTGTAGTAAAGGCTGCCTTCCATCGGTCATTGGGGTGTATCCAAATGTTATTATACCCCAAATGAATATCCATTTTTGTGAAGTATTTCATTTTATGGAGTCGAGCGATAAGCGAAGTCGGCAATGGAAGTGGATAGGCGTTCTTAATGGTCCATTCATTAATATACTGGTAATCTTGCATGGGTCTGAGGTCTCCGCTCTTCTTTCCAACAAAGAAGAAACTGCTTGCCTGTGGGGATTTTGATTCAGATATGAATCCCTTTGTGAGGTTCTTGTCTATGAAGGTCTTTATGGCTTCTCGTTCCTTCGGTGATAGCAGATAGATCTTCAAAACCCTGGGGACATATCCAGGTTTAGTTTCAATATGGTGGTCAGTTCTGGGTCGTTCAGGTGGTAAATGGTTAAGACTGTCTTTAGTGAATACGTTGGCAAAATCATGAAGGTAAGCGGGTACGAGCTCTTCAAAGCTTTTTTTCTTTGCTTCCTTCTCTGCCATGGTGAACTCCTGTGATTTGCTGCTGAACTTGAGAGGTGTTGTTTGCTGTTCAGCATAGGAAGTGCCATCGTGTGTGAGGGGGGTGTCCATAGAGACATCTTCTATAATCCTGACCATTTCACCATTGAGTGCATATTCCACTAGGAATTCTCCTTCTTCTAAGGGGTAGTCCGTGACGTTTCTGACCAGTTCTTCAAGCATGTCCATCCAAACATCATCTTTCATATCAAAGTTTGGTGGTGGTTCATCATCTTCGGTGGGGATAAGGGCTGGTGTTGCTTCTTCATTGGGGATTTCTTCGATGGAGGCAAAGGGGGGAGGCATCGGGTTTTGTTGTTCAGTACTGACACTTCAGTCTGCCTTTCTCTTCCCTTTCTTCTGCTCTTTGATCGGTTGCTGTTCTTTGACAGCAGGTGCTGGGCAGAATGATTCTTCTAGCTCCGCCTTCCTCTTATTCTTCTTCTGTTCTTTGACAGGCCTTTGCTCTTTGGCAACAGGCTTTGGACAGAATGATTCTTCTAGCTCTGTTGCCCTCTTCTTTGGCCTTGCTATGGGCAATATCGGTCTAGGTGGCGCTGGCCTAGACTTCGGTGGTTCAGGTTTGGAATCTTCTAGCATCAGTGATGCAGATCTCGGCACCTCTTCCTGTTGTGGTAAGGGTGCTCCCTTCAGTATTTCATCTACCTCCATAGGCTGAGGTTCAGTGCCCTGTAATGGGGGTGCTTCTGTCAGGCTGGCTTTTCTAAGCCTTGATTGGGCCCATCTAGGAGTTATATCTGGGTGGAAGAAAGGTTTGAGTTTGTTACTCTTTCTTCTGTCATCAATGCTATTCTCGACTTCTCTCGATTGTTCGGTAGCTGGGAGTCGTAGTGTTTCTGCTGCCCAGTCGATTGTGGGGTTCATGGCTTTAAGCCAAGGAATTTTGAGGAGAATCTGATCACGTTGTCCTAATCACGTAATATTGAATTTTCCGAACATGACACGCTCATCAACATTGACATGGAGCATGCAGTATCTGGAAATTAGCCCTCCCTTCGAATAGCTTCTGTCAGCCGTAGTTATGGCGAATGGCTTCTTTAGGGGATGGGTTTGGATGTGGTGGTCTTTGATGAATTGATCGGAGATAAATGTGCTGTGGCTCCAGAGTCTATAACTGCTGTGGTTTTGACTGGATCCTTATGAACTTGGGAGAAAAGGGTAATCAGGATGTGCATTTCCTTTCTTTCTCCTACTTTGCATACAAGCCATAAGGGTACAATAGGGAAGTCTGTCATTGACTCAGCCTCCCAAATTAAAAATCCTCAGCGAGCCTTCGGACTTCTTCTTCTTTGGTCTCAGTTCCTTCTTCATCAATCTCCTGCTTCCTAACAGGGACCTTCTTCTTTGGGCACCGGTTGGCATGGTGTCCCATCTGGGTGCAGTGGAAGCACTGGCCTTTCCTCATATATTCATGGCAGTCTGCATTGGTGAGGCGATCAACCTCCATGGCATCAGGGTCAGATCTCTTGGAGTTAGGAATGTACTTGTGTCCATTTCTTCTTCTTCCCGTTCCCTTCTCCTTTCCTCATGGCAGAGTACCATTCCCAGTTAGCATTCTGGTTAATGGCGGTGGTAATATAAGCCTCGATGGTGACAGGGACTGTCTCCATCTGACAGATGGCATGCTGAAGGCCTGGTTTGAGTCTTTGCTCAAAGAAGTAAATGAGAGCAGTGCTCTCCTTGAGCGCAGATTCAGCCATCAGGGTTCTGAACTCTGCGATGTAGTCGGTGAGGCTCCCTGTGTGTTTAATGCACCCTATCTTTGTCATAGCGCTAACCTTCTCATCCACTGTG
This sequence comes from Suillus decipiens, assembly GCA_016695475.1. Lineage (NCBI taxonomy): Eukaryota > Fungi > Basidiomycota > Agaricomycetes > Boletales > Suillaceae > Suillus > Suillus decipiens. Next base: position 21,972 of record MU173041.1, on the reverse strand, counting down.
ACAAATAAGGCTCTGAAGATCTTCTCAAAGTCTTCAAACTTTTCCCATGCTTCTCCCTTCTCAAATACTTTCAAGTAGAAGTTCAGCGCCCATGCTCCTGCTGTTCCAGTCTTCATATAGGCTAGGGCTGTGGCAATCTTCTTTTCATCAGTGTCGTAGTAGACAGCATTAATGGAGAAGTAGGTCTTTACTGAATATAACCACCTCTTGGCATCAGTGGGGCTCCCATAGAATTGCGTGGGCAACCTGGCCTTGAGCTCTGGTGTGGTGATCTTTACTGATGATCCAGACATGATGTCTTTGGTATCGGCAGTACTTGTATGTATTAGTCAAGCTTTGGTCTGGACTGCATCATGGCAGATTCAGGGTTCGCTTCATGGTGAGTCTGGCTGAATGTTGGTGGTGTCTGGGTTCAGGGTTTGCTTCATGGCGAGTCTGGCTGAATGTCAGTGGTGTCTGGGGGAATCTGATGTCATGGCACTCACAGATGTGTGGTGTGCGAAAGACTTGAATCTTTTGTTACAACTGGGATGGACTTGTTGGCGACAACTCAAAAGAGAGTAGCGATCGACAACAGTGTAAGCATTCTGGTACAAAAGAGTACTATGCTTCAGACGACGAAGATAGTTATGCATAGGGTTACACAGAACTAGCTGAGTCAAATATAATCATGTTTGGCTAAGACTTAGGAGTGCTAAGACTTAGAAAGACGACTTCAATGATGACTAGAGTTGAGAGGCTCTAGTGAAGGATGTTCCAGGTAAAACCCAGTAAGATTCAAGTGAGGAATCTACAAGTACAAGAAGGCCTTTAAATACTAAAGTATGTAGGGACTTTAGGGCAGGCTCGGGATAGATATGCATATGGTAAAGACCATATCGAGTATACAATGACATGAGTCAATGGAACATGGTAGAACGTTGTGGAAGGTATGAGTCAATAGAACATCACGAGATGGTGACATTGATAAAATGTTACAGAATGAAATGGAACTGAGTACCAACGTGCAATCAAGTGATCGTGGGAGAAAGGTCAAGGTCATATGACTGTGTAGGAGTACAACCAATAAGGTTGAGGTCATGTGACCGTGTAAGAGTACAACCAATAAGGTAATAGTGACATAAGCAGAGGAAAATGAATAGGGATGTACAGTGATTGTAACAGGCTGACAATGAGTGGTTACCCAGAAGAGAGTTCAAAGACTGTGAGGCACTGGACATATGAGAGAAGGAACATTCTCAAGGATAGTGGGAAAGGGTGTAAGCATGACACTTACTACACAAATGATGATGTCATGCTGACACAGGCTATGATGCAAGTGTTACGACTGGGATGGGCTCGTTGAATGACGGTTCAAAAGAGAACAGCGGTCATTAATGTATCAATGCTTTACATAGAAAAGACTACGACATTGTCAGACGACGCAGACAGTTTCGTGCGGGAGGCAGTGCGAAACTGGCTAAGTCGAATATAATCATGTTCAGACTAAGACTTAGGTGTGCTAAGACTTAGAAGATGACTTCACAAAGACACTAGAGTTGAGAGGCTCTAGCGAAGGATGTTCCAGGTAAAACCCAGTAAGATTCAAGTGAGGAATCTACAAGTACAGGAGAGCCTTTAAATACTAAAGTACATATGGACTTTAGGGCAGGCTTGAGATGAACATAAACGGTAACAAGCTATACTTGGTATACAACGACGTGAGTCAATAGAATACGATGGAACGTCATGGAATGTATGAGTCAATAGAACGTCATAGAATGATGATGTCAGATAGAAGTTCATGGAAGGCTATAGAATCAAGAGAAGGAAAAGTATAATGTACAGTCAAGTGACTGTGGGAGAAAGTCGAGGTCATATGACCATGTAAGAATACAACCGATAAGGTGATGGTGACATAAGCAGAGGAAAATGAATGGGGGCGTACAACTGATTGTAACAGCAAGTGTCTATGCCCTTTGCTGATTGGACACTGTCTATGACTCTGACTTGTATATGAGACTGACAAGATACACACTCATCACTTACTTCTGAACTGTCTTGTCAATCATATGCTCCTTCATTTTACCGTCTGTCTGTCAGTGTTGCCACCACTGTGATGGCCTTTCATCTTCCCTCTTAGATTGTTCAGACTCCAACACAGGGTGTGGATTATGGAGGTGTGAGTGGTGTTTGACAGTCAAGACTCAGTCACTTCTACTTCACTTAAAAAGTGAAGTTTGGAGACATTTACAATTAGAATTTAGCTTTGGCAGAAGGCTTGCCACTAGGAGAAGATCACTGCCACCAGCTACATCAGCAAAACCCTAACCCTATGTGCAATGCTGCACAGCATCACAGAAACATAATTATTAGCACACCATTTTGTTATATATATGTTTGTGACTATATTACACTCAATTTTACATAGAATCAGTACTTGTGTGATGCTGCAGAGCCTTTACAAAAAAAATTATGTGATGCTGTGTAGCTGTGGCGCTGTACTCAAATTAGTGTTTTGCTGATGTACTTATGTAATGCTTAAAAGGAGCCATAAATTGTCAGAGAGCAACTCAGTTTCAAATTTCAAAGGGCGCAGTACAGGGTCCAGAAGAAAACTGCATAATCTGATCACTTGAAACAGCAGCGCAAAGTCGGCGGAAGGAACGGTAAATGCCTGAGCTAAGTGTGGTGCGTATTATAAAATTTCTTCACAACACTCAAAAATAGGCGTGCTCAATTCTCAAGAAGTCTTAAGAATTGAGCACGCCTACTATTGTCTTACTATCATACAATTTAATGCATTATCACCCCAGGGTGTTGTGGGTCCTCGTCCAAGACCACAATTGTTCTCCAATTCGCTTGCCATCGTCATCGTACTGGTTGGAGTAACGACCTCTGAGAAACTTTCTCCCTCATGTTCTGCATTTACGAGCGGGTACCTCCTTTCATCAATAGTGATGATTTCTAATTTTTACAGCATTCAGAACTTAAACTTAGTGAATCTCGAGAAATACTACCATAGGCACGGTCTATCATTTTCAGAGAAATACAGATATCTATATTGTTCGAGCCGTTCGAAAATTCGTTTGTACTGACGGGCTCAGAACTAGGTATTGCGTCATCGACCATAATACCAAAGCGAAAGTGGGAACATGACTCACTGCCTTGACATGCTAGGGCTGTTGGCTCAATTTCTTACCCGCACATCCAATTTACATTCTAAGGCGCGCAGGTGAGTCGGAGTCATGTGGTTGAATCCTGGTTGCGCAGCAACCTGCTCATACTCACATCATTACTTCCACAAATACTACTGCAGCAAACATCAGGGTAATTTTGATTGCAGGCGGCTCCCTTGTGCCGACATGCACTGACATACATAGATGCTGTCAAAGCAACAACGGCGGTGAGGATGGAGAAACGCATTTCTGTGCGAGGTGATAAATCTTCTGAGGGGGATCTCGAATGATATCTCATGGGGGAACACTGTAGGACAACGAGCAGCTTTTATATCCTGCCTATACTCATGGGTACGATCCTGATTGATTTGGAAAATTTACTACTGTTGGACGGCAGAATCCTGGCAGAACATGTAGGACCCATATGATTGCAACCGTTATGTCATAACCTGCTGGCAGACATTCACGATTATCTTCTTCGCAACTACTGAATACCGTTCGAATTCCTGGTCTCTCATCACGGCATTCACGGCTTCGTCATTTGAATCCTGCCAGCGCAGCGACAAAGCTGAGTGCCCCGATTCCATCTTCGTACACGCTCGAACCCATTCAATTTCATGCCTCACACAATCTGTTCGTTCGTATTTAGATGCAACAATACAGAGTACATACAAAATGCTCATACTAAAGTTACCAGCCATAACAAACAAGAAAGAATCCAAGCAACTGAATGCCTTGCGGATGCATCCTCCAACTCTTTAAATGGCTTGTATCTGAATTCGTTGTGCAAACAAATCCATCGGCCGTCTTAGCCGCCTTCCTTTCCCACTCTCCGAGTTCTATTCCCTGTCACAGCGTCGTTCAACAAGGCGATGATCGGATGTTTGCCTCTGGAAGACTGCGGAAAGATGATCTTGGCAGTCGTCCGACGTCCAGGTTTCTGGCATGGCATTATTGCCGACGTCACCGTCCCGTCCGCATCAGGAGCTATGGTACGAATTTGCACGCAACTAAGAACACATCGGACTAACATTTATCCAAAGGCGTGCTCAATTCTTACGATGCCAAGTACAAGACGTGTCAAGTTCCACTGTGCTTTAAACCAAACAAAATAGCTGACCAGTGAGGCTGCATTTGGACTACCGAAGCCATCGAAGCGCTTGAGACACTGTCACACCGATGGACTTCAAAGTTTAAGTGAACATAGCAACTTCGCTGTAGTCCTGCTGACTGGTGATGGACTATCCAGCGCGGAATATAGTGTACAACGCTATTGATCTTTCACATGGAATCTATAACGCTTTACAAAATGTTATATACTCAACAGAGAGGACTTATAATAATGCTCCCAGTCCAGGTCATCATGTTCCCCAAGAGTATGACACGCCATCCACTGGTTACATCCACCAACACATGTGTATCGCACATGATGGACAAGCACAAGGCTAGATGCAAGATTCTCATGCCCAACATTTTTGGTTCGACCCACGGAACAACATTTGTTGTTCATAATTGCAGCGACACTCAAAACTCACTTTTGATTAGGTTCTTGGGTACCGAGAGACTCGGGCTACCACCGGCAGTCTCAAGAGCTAGTGCAGTCCCAGCATCATATCATAATCGAATGGGTGTTGCCCAACCTGAAGAAGTACTGGACTCATCACTACAGCCAGACGTCATCAATGAGTAAAGGAAGCATGACCGTGACTGTACCAAGGACATGCCAGCAGAAACCCAGAACACTAAAAAGCACCGGATGACAAATAACAGTGCTGATGGCACTATTTTGTCACACGACCCTGGAAGACATCAGCGAAGATAACACTAATGACCCAATAGAAACGTACCTGTACTTGTGCCAAAAATCTCGGTCTGGCCAACTCAGAGAAATCTCAAAGAATCCAAAACATTCTCTCCATTGATTATATGGGCCGCGTGAGGCACCAAACAGCGTACTTGCGAATATTTGAAGCGCTGTGCTTGTGCTTGTGAAAAATACAGCAGTACGATGACTGTTATTGTCGTCGTCAAAGTGTTCGAGGTCAAGATAGGCGTGTTTTGAGATGCCCAACATAGAAGAAGCAGAAAGGATAGTTAAGAGCTCACAGACCTCTCGTTTTTGCTGCATAACTAGGACAGTGCATTATGTGCTGATGTGCTGATAAGCCAGAGTAAGCTTGATTTCTGCAGCCCAAATGGAGTCTCGCTGGTCAGCTATTTTGTTTTGCTTGAGGTACTGTGGAACTTGACACCTTGGACTCGACATCGTAAGAATTGAGCACGCTTGTTGTGGAACCGATCTGCAGTATAGCAGATGAGAACCAAATATGGATACCTACCCCGATAGCAACAAGTTGCAACCCCAACAGGCTGTGGTTGTTGTGAATGGTAGTGACCACTGACAACAAGATGTGGACAAGTTATGGAGGCACGGACGGTGTTTGACGGTCGAGACTCACAGTCGACAGGGGACATTTACGATTAGAATTTCGCATAGAAGGTGCAAACACTTGCGATCACCGCCACTGGCTGTGTGTACTGTGATGCCCAAAAGGAGGCCATAATGATATTAAACTGTCAGAGAGTAACTCAGCTTGGACGCGATACAGAGTCCAGAAGGAAACTGTATAGGTCTATCCCGATCACCTGAAACAGCAGCGCAAAGTCGGCGTGACGAACAGATTATCGGAGAATGCCTGAGCCAAGCGTACTACATGATGTTGACGCGGGGTGCTCGCTACCTATACACAGGCTGGGGCTTGAGAACCTTGAGATTTTGAAGTATTATTCTGTTGAGTTACATGGCCACCATTTCTGTATACCAATGACTTGGTATACGAATACTACTTATACATCTATCGCTGAAACATAGATATCTGCATCACGTTTTTCCTTCTCCGACATGAAATCCTCGTCTCTGTTTTCACCTCCGATAGCTGGTGTGAAGTTTGATATGGGTCCTTCGAACCAATGCACGCCTCCGTACACCGGACAATAGTACCAGGAAATTGCCAGAAACATGAACCCTCCAAGTACCACGACTGTATAGTTCATCTCTTGTGTCGTTGGTTGCGGATTGGGAGGAAAGAGGAAAACAATGATCATGAAGACCATCCACACCACAGCGGTCACAGCGACTGGAATGCTCTGCACAGACATATTAGCTAGCTCAGGAATACATCGCTGCTGATTAACTCACCAGTTTCCCCAGGTGAAATGGGCCCGGTTTAAAATTATTCTTGAACGCAAAGCGGGTTGTGATTGGTGTTATGTAAGCGATATACGACGCGGTGACAGCAATTGAGAATACTGCATTGATGGCTTCGGTGCTTATGAACGACAAGAGTCCAATTACCAGGGCGCAGATAGTGTCGAACCAAACTGTATTGACAGGTGTTTCCGTATAGCGGTTGATCCGGTACAAGTACCGTGAAAAGGGGAGAGCTCCATCACGAGAAAATGCAAACGTTTGGCGAGAACCGACCAGCAGGCAGTTCGATGCCACCATGTACCTGCTTTATAATTAGGCTGCAAATATGCCACATAATAATGAAACGTACTCCGCTGAAATAATGAGACACCATACTGCCAGGGCCGATTTCTGCCCGAGCGAATCGTATAAGATCTGCGCCATAGGCTGGCCTATAGAGCTATTTAAGATTCTGTCAAGATCAGTTCCCATGCAAAAGGCAAGGGAGAGGTTGATTCCTGGATTAGAATATGTCATCAAAATCAGAGTGGCATATCATTCCACATACCCCAACCAAGGACGGCTGATAAAGCAATGGAACTGACCTGAGTTGGATAAATACAACGATTGGTCATTTTCTAGTATCACTTACGATTGCCCATGGTATCGCAGTAGCGGCATTTGAGGCCTCCTCACTCATGTGAACGCTAGCATCAAACCCCCCTGGTGGGTTAAAGATGGTCATGGAGCAATGATCCGAGAGAAGATTGTCTAACCTATGGTATAAAGAGGAGCCATTAAGCTCAGAATAAATGCGAATCCAGAAGGCCAACTAGTCGCTACAACTAATCGTGAGCTGGGAGTGTAATTGGACGACAATACATACAATTGATGAATTCTCCTAGCGCAGAACTTGCACTGTTTCGATAATCGGGTGGTGTTGCAATTGGAAGGGCGATGATGATTATGAAGCAGAGACTATCGAAAGATTTGAAACAACGATCAAATAGGAACTCTACAATACCTACCTTGCATTCATCAAGGTGTATAGTCTCTGCAGCCTTGCCAAAACTTTTGTACCGAAGCTCACGATGACAGCTTGTGACAAAGCCAAAGCTGCGTATATACCACTATAACAATCGATATGAAGAGAATGGTGTCTGGATGAGGATGAGCTTACTAGAGCTGCCGGTTGGTAGTGCTATATGGCTGGTCAGAGGAGGCAATGCCGATTGCTGCAATGATTTGAACTGTACAAGCCCAGTTTACGGAAGCTAGCTCATGTGATCAGGGGGAGACTGTTGGGGAAATGAAACCGGTCTCACCGACTCCCGTAATGATCTGTATGGTATTCGAATCTGCACATTTCAGGGCTGGCTGTGTGTCATATCAAAATGTAGGACTTACAGCCAACTATCCACGACAGAAAATTGCGGCATCGTGGAGAAGCAAGCGAGTAGGTCCAATAATATAGCTAGACTTTGTTAAGCCAGGGTGAAACATCAATAGCATTAATGACATACACCACCAGAAGTGGGTGCAGATGATGCGAGCTCGGCCATTGCCAACCCGATGCACATGATAAAAGGACAAGCAATTGCCCACTGCGCAACGAAAAAGTGAGATGTTTACAAAACAGCAATCCTCATGCGTGACAAAGACTTACACCCCAAACCATGGCGAAAGGCCCACCATTCGGTATGGCATAGAAGAGCACGGAGCTGGATAAAATTTTATCATTAAGCATGTAAATTAATTGGCTTGCGTCATAGTGATGGCTTACATTACAGAAGGAACCACTCCTATATAGCTGAATGCAAGTCCACACACCTGTACAATTGGCTTATGTCGGGTATACATGGAAGAGTCTGAAATTAAACTTACCTCTAGCGGAGTGAACTCTGTGAAACTCCTGCTTGTATCCTAGCTTGGCGAGGGTCTTTTCATCTGCGCTTGGTTGCGGGTGCGACTTGGAAATTGCAGAGGCTCTCGTGGCCATATTGCACCGTTACCGTAAGTGGGCGATTTCGAACGAGCCTGAGCCACATCAACGCAGATTAAAAGAGATGACTGTAATAGTCAACCGGAAATCACCCTCGGTATCCACATTACGACAAAGATGCATGTGGAACTGATCCAAACGGGGATTGAGGCTTGCGGTCCGGAGTACTGCGGACACTTGGGTCGAACAACCGGTCATCGGCGAGAAGGTTAGGTACGCACCCGAACATGTCGGACAGGTGTGGTGCAACCCGCGCGGGAGTCCTCGTACAGTTTTCAGGAACCGTCGTGGCGTGAAGTATGCCATGGTTAATAGGTTTCGTACTATGGTTTCCGTGCTTAGGGATGTCGATGAGCGTGCTTTCAAGTGACTTGTCAAAATCACGTGAACCGGTGCAGCACTTGGCCATCGGTAATAAGTATATATCGGAGAAAACCAGTATAATGGCGGCCATCGTGACTCTGCCTGAATCACAGCCGACACTGTCTTGCTTCAGTTGACTCTTGACTTGAAGTGCAAAGAAAGCATTCACGGAAGTTCGGTTCATTCGAAGTGACTAAAATAGGATGCCGACACATGTTCCCCACGACTAAGCCATGCATGCTGATTACGATGCGGGAGCTCAAGCGCTCAAGACTTGGGTTGAATTTGTCTGGCACCGTCTAACTCAATGGGTATCTCACCATTACCCATACGCCCTCCTGTTCGGCGTTGGACTCACCCAGTCCTGTTTATCATCGCACTTATCTTCATCGTCCTTCTCCATTCCTCAGCCTTCATCTCTTCGGCGTTCTTTCAATCCAACCCACAGGAGTTTGCCCGTCGCTCCCAGATCCTCTCCAAATGTGCCTACATACATGCCAAACCCGGACCTCCACCCAATTTCTATGCCCGCACCCAAAATGACCGCTACTTAGATTCAGAGAACACGACTCCCGTTCTTGTGCGTAACGCGACTATCTGGACGGCCGCTAATGACGGGCACGAAGTTCTTACTGGTGATCTTCTCATGCACCACGGTCTCATCAAAGCCATCGGGGATGTTCCGCTTTCCCTGATTCGGCAGGTTGAGTCAAAGAACAAGAAATTGGAGATTATCGATGCTCAGGGAGCGTGGGTGACCCCTGGCATTGTGGATTTACACTCCCATATCGGTGTCGGTAGTGTACCTGAGCTAAATGGTGCGTTCATTCGTTGCTCTGTAATAACTGTAGGGTCTCATTTCCTCTGCAGGTGCACGCGACACAAACTCTCACAAGGCCCCCATCTTGCCTTGGTTGCGTAGTATCGACGGGTTGAACACCCATGACGCGTCATACGAACTTGCCATAGCTGGAGGCGTTACCACCGCGCAAATTCTCCCTGGGAGCGCAAATGATATCGGTTGGAGCTTATCTCAATACATACTTAGTCTGATCGCTAATCATAAATATTGATATTGTCTACTAGGTGGTCAGGCGTTCCTAATAAAGCTTCGTCCTACAGCTGAACGTTCACCTTCTTCCATGCTCCTTGAGCCTCCTCACACTCTCAACGGCTCTCACATTGACCACTCTCTCACACCCCGCTGGCGACATATGAAGTCTGTTATTTTACTCCTTCCGTCTCCTCTTATTTATATTTGAATCTTTTTCACTTCCAACACCCGACAGACATGCATGTGGTACGCTCCGGAAAACGTTTTCGTTGTACTTCATATTCACTCCCTCACTCATAAGGTGAAAACCCCTCTCGTGTCTATGGCATGACACGCCTTGACTCTGGGTGGAACTTCCGCGCCGCCTACGACAGTGCCCGAAAGCTGCGTGACGCCCAGGATGATTTCTGCGCCAAAGTAGAGTCTAATTCCTGGGATGACCTCGCGGGAAAAACATTTCCTGAGGAACTGCAATGGGAGTCCCTTGTCGATGTGCTCCGTGGACGTGTAAAGCTTTCTGTACACTGTTACGAGGCGGTTGATCTCGATGGAATCGTCCGTGTATGTTTTATTCTACTGCTGTTTTTCTTCTTTTCCTGATTTTGACTTGCGTTTGGTTGCTTAATGGATGGCCTTGGACAGCTTACAAATGAGTTTGAGTTCCCCGTGGCGTCATTCCACCATGCTGGGGAAACATACCTCGTTCCGGAGTTGTTGAAGAAGACGTGGGTGAGTCTTTTCTCTTTGTTGTTACTTGTTTGCGACATCCTCATAACGAACTTCCTATCCACCAGGGGGGCACACCTGCCATTGCGCTCTTTGCATCCAATTTCCGGTATGTATATATAGATTGACTTTCATATAACTGTGTTCATGCGGTCGGTCTTGTGTGAAGGAAGAAACGCGAGGCATATCGAGGATCAGAGTTCGCTCCGCGGGTGCTGGCAGAGCATGGAATCGACGTTGTTATGAAGGTGAGTGTCGCCTTATGTACTCCTTCACTTAACTCCCTCCACTTCACTTTCCTCTTCCCCCTTTCCTTATGCTGCGTCAACATACTGCTTTATACCCTGTGCTCATCTTTGCAATCCACGTATATATGATTGACCCAATAATCACGATTTACCAGCCTTTCTGTTTATCCTTAACACATGTTGTCTATACTCATTTACAGTACATAACTTGATCTCGCCTCCAACTAACTCGTACTTACAGTCTGACCACCCCGTTGTCAACTCCCGTTACCTTTTGCACGAAGCTGCCCAAGCGCACTATTATGGTCTCGACCCTGCACTCGCGCTCCTTTCTGTTACATATACTCCTGCTACTGCCATGGGGATGGGCCATCGGATTGGGATGCTGAAACCAGGTATGTGAGACTACTAGATAACTCTAATGAAGAAATTAAGTCTTGTTTGGATTGCAGGGTATGATGCTGGTACGTCCTGCTTGCGGTCATTGTGAATATATGAAAGATGAATCTGATTGTTTAATCGGAACTAGATGTTGTGATATGGTCTTCCCACCCACTTTCACTTGCTTCAACGCCAACCCAGGTCTACATTGATGGTATTCCCCAGCTCTCCCTTCCTAGCCGCTATGTTGCCAAGGGACCCACCGCACCCCCACGCACGCCTAACTTCGACTCAGAGAAGGTAGCAGCGGTTGTGTACGAGGGTATTCCGCCTCTTGAGCCCCGGAGCATAAAAAGAGCGCTGTTCGTGAATGTGTCGGGGCTTTATATGAGAGGTGAGGGCTCGAGTGGGGTGACGCATGTTTCCGAGCAGGCGGAATCGGTTGGCGTGGAAGATGGCCGAGTAGTATGTGTTGGTCAATGCTCATTTTTTGCGGCAGGGGGCGTCGATACCGTGGACCTGGAAGGCGGCACGATCACACCTGGATTGACAAGCTTCGGTGCGCCGCTGGGGCTCGTGGAGATAAGGCTTGAGCCGAGCACGAATGATGGAAGGGTTCATAACCCTCTCGATGGAGATCTGCCCGCCCTATTGGGTGACACGATCATGAGAGCGCAAGACGGGCTCATGTTTGGTGGCCGGAATTTGTTGTGCGTATCCTTTCCTTTCTTTACGTCCTATATCCGCATTTCCGAGTTGATCTTTTGGATTTTAGATTAGCTTATCGCGGTGGCGTCACGACAGCCATCACTGCGCCCTCTGGGACCTTTCTGCAGGGCATATCTACTGCATTCTCACCTGGAGTTGTACATGCTCGTGTGGGAAATGCCAGCGTTATTGATGAGGTCGCACTGCATGTAGGCGTAAGCATGTCTTCAAGGGTAAGTGTGAGCACGCAGGTGGCGGCACTTAGGAACATGTTATTTGGGGACGGCGGGGATGAAGTACTGAGGAGAGTTAGAAAGGTTGGTTTATTCTCTCGTATTGAATTGATACCGATATCTTGCATCAAGGGTGAAACCACGCTCGTTGTTGATGTCGAGAGCGCAGACATAATGGCGACGCTACTGAGGCTCAAGGATGAGTATGAGGCTCATTCCAGTAGGGAGCTTCGTTTGACCTTCGCAGGCGCAACCGAGGCTCATATCCTTGCGCACGAGATTGCGAAGGCAGGCGTGAGCGTGATTGTCACGCAAAGCAAGCCATTCCCGACAACTTGGGAGCAGCGGAGGATGTAAGTATTTTTGTACCCTTGGTCCGATCTTTGTTATTCTTCGCTTGTGATTTTAAGGTTGCTAACCTGGCTATCACATAGACTTGCTGGTCCGCCGATCACGCAGGAGAGTCTGGTTACTGCACTTTTGAAGGCCGGCGTCAATGTAGCCATTGGTGTTGTTGATGAGTACAATGCCCGGAATACACGTTTCGAAGCCGGTTGGGTGCGTTTGGTTGAACCTATCTTTTCATGCCATATTTCCTAACATCAATTTCAGTTCCTCCTCACCTCCGATGGTTTTATTGATCGCACGACGGCTCTCGAGCTTACCACGACAAACCTCGAGAAGGCGCTCGGAGTGCAGAGGGAGATGCCTCAGGACCTTGTGGCATATCGTGGTGGGGATGTCTTTGAGTTTGAAGCCAAGGTAGTGGGGGTTATATCAGAGACGTTGGGGCGAACAGATTTATTTGTATGAACACAACCAGAGCCTTATTTGTAGCTTCATTGTAGGAACAGATGTCTAGATACATATATGCCCTCCGCCTTCTACAGTCATGCGGAAAGCGAATGGTATTTCTTCTTGATCGTTACGATGGCGTAGTGTCGCAGAGAAATTGGGAGACTGTTGCCTTATCACCTTTCGCGGGTAGTGCAAGGAGCACTCCAACTCTAGGATAGTGTGTCGGTCAGCGATACCAAAATCACGAATCTCGGCCGGGACTTATTGATTTTTAATCCATCTTTACAAATCCTTAGTAAGGAATATGGCGTCCTCTGCATAACGAATATCCTGATAACCTGGCCAGTTTATCCGTGTTGAGATGGGGCGTCAACCATATGCCTACCATGAGCTCGTCTCCTGACCTCCAACTCCACACGACGAGACTGGTGTGGCGCTGGCAAGCGATAAGATACGAACCATCAATTTGAAGTGAACCATTAAATTTCAACTCGTAGTCACACACTAGTAGTGCACCAGCCCCGGGATGGGATAGTCTACTCTGCAAATGCTGCAATTACATTCGCATCTGAGATCGTGCTTTTGCGACGAGTGCCTCAAACTGCTTTCTCGAATTGATCATGTGCATCATGAATGATTTACATTGTGTCATTAGGGAAGGAGACTGACAAGCTTCGTGCAATGTGCAGGGCAGTTTGGTCTTCAGTACTGCTGGTATTCCTACCCGTTCTTTAGGAGAAAAACTTTGTGAACATATGATGGCTGCCTGGAGGTCTCTGCCGGAGAATATACCGAATATCTTATTGATGTTGTTCTGCAACAAGGCAGCTTTACTGGTGAGTAGAGGTGACACTGAGATGCCGTGGCGCCATGATGGTTGCGAACAGCATTTTCCTCCGTACCAGCGGCTTTCGGAGCAAAGCGGTATGCAGATCGAGGAGAACGCGGTAAAGGTGATCTGGTACCTGAGGAGGAAACTTGTTGGCAATAAATATGATCACCGATGAAAATGGAGCTTACATTGTCGGATGCCACGAGGAACAATTTCTCCTGGACACCGAATATTGCAACGAGAATGTCATCAGAAAGATCATCGAACTTTCCACTAGTAGATACAAATGCGTGGTTGAGGGTTCGGCACGTCTAGGGAAGGTGACAAATTAGTACACAAGGCAGATTCACAGCACTTGCCCATCTTGGTTTACAATTCAATGGGCGAACCCAATGGGGATTAGCAACCTGAAAACGTGCAAGTCGAACATACTACACGAGGCTACTCGCGATCCGAGGGTGATTGCGTGGACATAGAACTTACTGATTTGATTCCAGCTTGCTTCAAATGTAAATGTCTAGGTCTTTCCTTCCAGCGCGATTCCAGGGGAAGAAACGTGTCAAGCATTATACTTGGGTAAAGGGCTGATCGAGAGATGCGAGGTCCATTGACACATCTACTTACTGCTGTGTCCCCCCCACAAGTGTGGAGGCATTAGAAGCTTGGGACCTAAGCAGTGCGAGTCGTGCGACGCTTGACGTGTCCGAGAAATGCACCTGGCATTTGCACGTGCCACTTCACTAAATTAAAAGTGATTGGATACTCTACGAGCAGTAGGGAATAGTATAGTAATCATCTCTCCTATATCGTGACAAGTGAGTATAAAAGACATCCATATAAGATGGGATACATCTCTTGGAGGGTGCATCTTCAAGACTGTCCAAAACAAAACATCACGAAAGCTCTGAGAAACAAAGAACAAATGCGAGTAACACAACAACCTATACTATAATCACCATGCCCCGGTGATAAAATACCAATACCCCACCACTGGCCTTACGCTATCGCGCATCCCATTCTTGAACAGCTCCGATTTGTCATTCGAACAGATTTGTGCGCCAACTACTCCCGCAACGATCACCGTATCGAATAATTCTCCATTATCATTCAGCTTCACATCGAGATGCGCGTACCCACACGGCACACATTCATCATCAATCACTGGATACGGCATCCCATTGAGTACCAAGAAAGGACGCCATGCTCCGCGGATGGTATACACCGCAGCAAACTGGGCTGCACTCAACGCCCGTGGATCCGCAGGACGAAGCAGTTTCTTCGGCGCATCTTCCCGCATACGCTCAGCATTTAGCGGGGGACCTTGCCATATGCCTTGTTCGTTGAACACGCAAAATGCGGTGATCCAGCCTGAGAGGTAGGTCGGCCCACTCCCGCCTCCCTCATAGTGTGCGACTTTGGACCAAAAATCGAGGTTTTCAGGGCTGGATGGTGCATCGAAGGCAGCTACGAATTGGGAGATGATGGGGTGCAGGAGGTGATACCACGCTATTGTTTCTATGGTGTATAGTTTTAGCCGCCCTAGTCGCTGAAGGATTGCCTCCCAGTCATGTTTCTCCCCGAGGAGGGTCACAAGCGGTATCCCACAACGCAGTACAAACTTGTAGCGAAAATACTCTTTCATCGTCGCCATCATGGACATCGCATACACTGTCCGGTCTACATTCGTCGTCGTAGAAAATTCAGGCATAATCCAATCCCTCAGCATTGGGTCTACTACGCGCGCGTGCATAAGCTCCGACATCTGACGCGCCATGAGTGCAAAATCTGCTGTGTAGCGGTTCCCGTCGCCAATGATGATAAGCTCCTCCCGATCATCTTGGGCCATAAAGTGTCCACGCAGTTGTTCGGCATTTGCATTCACGAAGAAGCTGAATTGGATAAGGATCGCAGTCCAGACATCGTCCGGGCGGAGGATGAGGGCACGATGGTTGTTGTACGCCTCAAGCACGGTATGGACAAATCCGTTGGGCTTTGGCATGATATCACGCACCGCATCGAGGTCATTAGGGAGGGACGTGCGAAGGAGGTAGAGGCAACGCGTGAATTGTTCAGGAGAAACCCTTTCGAGGACGGTGAGGTAGGGATTTTGGTAGAGTGGGATCTGGAGACGGTAGTCTTCTGTAAAAGACTCGGCGGGATGCGTAGCGGGGCAAAATGAGACTACGCCAGGAGGAAGTTGTTGAGTCTAAGAATAGGTCTGTCGCTCGGTATGATTCGGCATTGGGAATGAGACGAACATACCGTGGAGAGGGGGGACAGGAGCTCAGGTGAAGCTATAGAACTAACCGTTGAGGATATTGGGGACAACTCATGTGGAGATATTGGGTACGCAGGTGGTGCAGTTGTGATGACCCTATGAGATCGTTTCTGAAGCCTCGAGGTGGAATGCGACCTGACTGAACCTGTGATGCTCTCTGAAGGAGCCGTAGCCGTGAATATGGCGGAAACGGCTTCCTCCTTAAACTTGCTGCCTTTGGAGAGAGGCAAGCCAATGGTGATCGGAGAAAGCGGTGGTAGATTAGGAGGGGGTGTTTGCGGTCTGTCGGTGTCCCTCGGTCTCGAGAAGACACGCCCAAGTGATAATTTTCGAACCATAAGATTGAGCCTGGAAAAGGGCTGTGTATGCAAACAAGGTCGAGTTAGAGAGTGAGCGTCGAGGAAGGGTATTGATATGAGGCACTGCACATCTCGTGCCTGTTTCTGAGTACAAAAATGGACTTGGACCACGAGATAGAAGTTTAAGATTGTTTAGCTGACTTTTGGAGGATTAGGTTAACAAGGCAGCTGCGTAGCTACCATCCCTTCCATGAAAGAATTATCGCAGCAGGCCGAACATATTTTTGCATGACGGTCACGATCTTTGCCTGATACGCTTTGCAAGTCACAGTATCGAATTAGCTTGACAGAATTGAAGGAACTATACCGATTGCCATATTGCACAAGGCCGACCTGTGAGACTCGTTAGACGACGTGAATCGTAAAAAGATAATTTCTTATGTAAATTTAAAACAATATTACATAATAAGTAAAGGGTAACATTCCGAAAGCCGATCCGATCTGAACTTGGCTAGCATGTGCAATGTGCATGCCAGCGCCAAGTTCCACCTTACACACGGTTTTCTTGAAATCGCCGTGTCCACGGCCCAGCGCCATTTAACTCAGTGAATTCTTTCATCCAATTTTGAGAAGAGGTCCCATCATCGCCTCTAACCGTCCGCGTCATCCCAACCATGTCTACGAGCTCACCATACGCTACACTTTTCTCTGCCTGTTTCTTCTTTATATCCGCACAAAGTCTAGCCCATGATGCAGCCATGCTTAGCAGACGAACAGTCCCGGAAATAGGTGGTTCACAAGGAGGTATGTAGTCTCCCCTGCATCGCTTCTCTCTAGCATATGATTCCATGAGTAATGTTTCAAATATCAATCACCAACAGGTTTCATCGGGCTGGTCGTCGCTTTAAGCGTGCTCATTCTCATCTGCTGTATTGCAGTCTTCTTCCTCCTCCGCAACTATGAACCTTCTGAACAAGACCGCGCTGCCCGCCGTGAGCGCTACCATCGTAACCGTGACCGCCAAGAGCACGATTCAACGCCAGGCTCCAGCTCCTTTGGAGACAAGCTCCGTGGAATGTGGGCCAATAGATGGACTAGTGGAAGCAGACGACGAGGTGGGCGTGGCTGGATCCAAGCTGGCTCAGGTGACGAATGGGAGATTAATTCAGATCACGGTGAAGAACATGTGGCGCAGCAGCCCATACAGCCCTTATCTAGGTCTTTTCAAGAGAGACCTTACGACCCCCAAGTTCTAGAAATGGACTCACCGCTGTCAGATGCAGAGCTATATGCACAGATACATTATGAGGACCCGTACGCGAAGGGCCCATTGCATGTGACATCACCACAGCGGGTGACTTTTGCACGGTCACAGTCGCCATTTTCGCAGTCAAGCTCCCCTATGTCCCCTGGATCGCATCGGGATGCAAGTATGGATGACGAAGAGGTGCGCCCACCGGACCACCGTCATTTCTCTACACAATCATCAACATCAGTACGGACTTTTGAGGGAGGCACTAAATTTATTGAGTCGTTGTGATAGTTATATTTTACTTTTACGTATACACGTGTTGTCATCTTTTGCTTTTTACTCTCATGGACCACGTCTACTTGTCGCGCATCTTGTATCATTCGGACGTTCATCCGTGCTGCTTCCTCGCAATGTATCTTTAGTGATACTCCTGTTGCTCCCTGCTAAATGCATTATTAATCTCGATCTACATACCGTGGACCCTGGCAGAATAGTGCATGGACAGCCATGGCTTATTGGATACACTTATAACCTATTCCTTTTCATGAACTCCGCCTCGGGGCTAGCCTGAGCTCTAGCGATATATTCATTTTGATTGTCCTGCGCAACTTTTCTCCTCTGCTGCTAGTACCGCTTACAATATAATTACCTCATAAATTTTATTATCCACACTAGCCAATTAGCTTCTTTCTTTTCCTTCTATCCTCCTGATTTTTCGCATCCCCCTCATCGATACATCGCCACCCTGGAGTAGCGTGTTACCATAACGAGTTTGAAAATCGTATTCTCGGTCTTTTCATCTCATTCTTGGCTTCTTCTCTTCTTCGCCTCACCAGACTTTTTCTAGGAACTACATGACATCTGGAGCCAGATTCGGTCACCGTGCCCAATTGTCTTGGCATTCTAACGATCCAGCTGTAACTCCACGATTTGTCCTGTGTTCAAAACATATTTGTTACCAACCGACCGTTCTTTCATAACGCACTAGAGGGAGCAATTCCGAGCGAGGGTCGGCGAGCTGGCTCTTAGGTCCAGACACGTCACAGGCAAACTCAAACTCCCAGTCGAGTTGGGGTTCGAGTCCATGCCACATGCCTCAGATTCTTGCAAAATTATAGCCGGCGAGCTCTCGTTTCCGGTAGTTAAATTGATCTCTCGTGCGGTAACTAGACGATAATATTTACATCCAGTATTTTGATCCACAGCACTTATATCAACACGTAGGGACCTCGGTGGGTCTGTCTTAGTGACGAATGTATGGTTCTCCTCAGTAAGAACAAACCACTGCCCAATATATACAAAAAACAAATGAGCTTTTTAACCCCATGATGTCGCCACTCGTAAGACTTGTCTTTTCGCAATATCGACTTCATGTCATGGAGTTACTCAACATTTTCGTATTGAGATCGTGACGAATCTATCAGATCCTCGATATTGAACTATGCAGCCTAGCGATATGGGAAACCTTGCAGATTATACAGGCTAACCCGTATGATGATCATGAATGCGTCGGTGTGGTGATTATTTTGATGGGTGAGCGTACTCTCGAGTAAACAGTAATTATTTCAATCAAACGGGCATCGTCCGTTATTACATTAACTGGATGGGTCGCATATGTATTGTACTGCATTGGTGCAAGGCCACCTAAACAACATAAACAGTCTCATTCACGAGTTGCAGGGACGGCCAGTAAAGCTCCTGCGACGTTGTCAGATCTGTACATCAAAGACAGTCAACAACGTACTCCAATGAGGTTAAAGTGAGCAAGTCCAAGCTGCGCCTGCCCAGTAGCGAAGGATGCGGGGACCTGCACAGAGAAGTCCTCATATGGGTCATCCGCGCCCGACCCATACTGAGGGTTGAACGGGCCTGCGTACAAGATAGTACCCATATCCCAATCAATGGAGAGACAGTCCCCAGTCGGGCAAGATTGAATAGCAATTACAATCGCTATCTCCTTACTGCCAGTGAGATTGTTCTGAGAATTCGCGGCGTTATTGAAAAAAATACTCTAAAGAACGCATGTTTGAGAACTCACCGGGAGACCTATTTGCACAGTAAAGTTGGTACCTGCAGTGATATCGGAGCCAGGCGCAGGCAGGTTTATGTAGGCATTTTGAGCACAGGCAGACACTGCCATGAGAGTGGTGGCAACCAGCGCTTTGATTGGGAAGTACATTGCAACTGTAAGTGAAGTTCTTGGAGAGGTGGTGAATGCGTTAGAGATCAGAGGCGTCGAAGTTTATATGCGCTGAGTGGGTACTACATTTGGTAGTCCCAAACCACATACGGAGCATCTATAGGTGCGATGCCAGCGGTCCATGCAAATATGCATAGCACTACAACCGAGATGTAAACGCCATGAGAATGAAGAGGGAACCTATGGCTAACCTGGGGAGTTTGAATGTCCAAACGATGCAAAATTAATCGGGGTTTTCAGGCTAACCTGCCAGACTCCGGTATTGCGGTGTACGTGAGTTACGCACGTTCTGTGCCATGAACTGAATCACGAAAGGGGTACACGTATGTGGAAAAAGCTGTAGGTACTGCCTACTCAAATCAGGTTGACAGTAGACACATACTTTTCGGTTATCTGTAAAGTCCTTATCTACAAGAGCTGAACGCAAATTTGCTCTGCGCATGGTTTTGGATGATGTGGTAATTACTTGATGGTTACGAACTATAATCATCATTTTAAAGCATAGAGTCCATTTGACCGCTAGGCGGGTCAGGTAATCGATCCAGTTGAGCGGTGGAATCGGAATGAGGTAACGGTCCCAGTGAACACACTATCTGGCAGGTATTGCAAAAGCCGGTGTTACTGTACATGCGTTGGGTTGCGTCGAAGGTATTCTTGCCCGTGTCCTGAAAATGCAATTCCGATGACAATTCGGAGCGTTCCATCTTCGGATTTAAGTTCAAGTACAAAGAAATATTATTTCCGGATCCTAGCATAAGGAGGTGCGCAGTGAATGACGGCATTGGAATGATTGAAAATGATGTGAACGATGATACCTGGGAGTCAAGTACTTAGCTAGGCTTACTAGTAGCCAGGCTTAGTGAGCAATAGGCTTTTGTGATACTGTTCAACTCGGAGCGTCCACGCCGCCCGCAGTATTACTAACCTAAGTCACTGGTTGACGGCATGTCTCAGGCCGCTGTTCTCGTTGGCAGCATGACATCAAGGGAATGTAAAACTGGCTTAGCCTGAGATGAATAGTCTACTGTAGCCAGATCAAATCGAAAGAGGATCCTCAGTCGGTCCTCCTGTAAGTATGGTGACGATGAATGAAGCTTCCTTCAAAAAATGGGTTTACTCCGAGTCAGGCGTGCGTCGCGGCGTCGCCTCTCAATGTTTCGGAGTACCCCGACCCAATGTGGCTCGGCACGCCTCGGCGTTTGATTTGCGCCGACTTCGAGCGTGGCAAAGCACACCTCACGAGTGACACTAATGATATATGATGAAGGCCTGTTTCTAATGAGGCGACCGTTACCCAATGGACGTGTTATATGATCTCTAGCATCAGGCCAGGGATACCAATAATCAGTAGCACATCTCAGCATGATCGTGGTTTGTCGGGACAGAGCAGCGGGACAGTCTGTAACATTGTACAACACAAAAGGAAACATAATGATGTACGGCAATTTCTATTAAGTGCTGGAGTACACAGTGATATGCAACACAACAGGAATTAGTACAGAGAAGCGATACTGTCCTACGGCGTCTATATCTACAGTCCCTAAAGGTCCATAGCTACTATGAAATGAGAAACACGATCACGAAATTGTGATGGTGGCATTCAGAGTCTCCAGTAATGGGTGCAACGAAAGCTAGACCATATTGTTAGTTGCGAGCACTTTTGAACTTCAATATTACTCCCACAAGAGTGACATGAACAGCCCCAATGAGAACGGTTCCGCTGGCAATACCATCTGGAATCTGAACTGTGAAGTTTTCATAAGGGGGGCCGGGCATGTTCTCCGGGAACTGTGGATTGAAGGGGCCGTTGTACAAAATTTGCCCCATGGAAACCATAGGAGAACTGCAGGGCTTTCCTGGGCATGACTGTATGCCAATGACGACAGCAACTTCCTCGGAATTCGTCAATGAATCCTGTAAAAGAAGCAAGTGTTGATTGAGAATAGGAATAGGGCGTGACTGCATGTCAGAGACTCACCGGTTTCTGTATCTGAACAGTCAAATTGCTTCCAGGAGAGACTGAAAGACCTTGCGGAGGGTATCCAATGTCAGCGCTCTGAGCGAAAGCAGAAACTGCAAGAAGAGCGAGGGAAAGAATTGACTTCATGATCATCAGGAAAAAACAAAGTGACTATATAGTACTATATAGTCAGGATAGCGCGAGTAGCCCCATTGTCAAGTGCCCTCTATGTAGTCACCATAGAGTCCCGTAGTAACTACCAGTAGCTATGAGGTACTACTGTAGTTTGT
>MU173040.1:135750-149852 GCA_016695475.1 Suillus decipiens | reverse complement strand
GACAACATTCCCTGTGTCATTGTTTGATATGGCTACACATGCTTAATGCCCATCGTCCATATGCCATATTATATACTGAATACTTGAATTTGAATTTAAAACATGTGACTTGGATCTACTAACGATAGCACCCCTATACTCCTCCTATGTAGTCGACCATCAGATCCGAGGCTCTCCAGTACACGCATGTCCAATTCGACTCGATCAGTAACTGTTGTTCCCACCACGACACCTTTAACCACATCAGCACCCCCAACTACTACTTCCATCTCTTCAATATATTCCGTGAGCAGCAGCAATGTCCCAACATCAACGACTCCTGCCACAACTAGCGCAACTCCAGCTATGATGAGCACAACACCAGCTACGACTAGTACAACTCTAGTTGCAACCTCTATGACATCCGTGGCAACTACATTACCAACTACAATTACGTTCGTCCTCTTGAATCTCATTTGTTTCTACAGTCATTCACCTGATTTATCAGATCACAACAGTCACACGGATCAACAACCCTCATCACCACAGGGATATCTACAAGCACCCCTGTCATTATCCCCATTCCATCATCTGTAAACACAACAAACATCGGCACAATCGTAGGTGGTGTCGTTGGTGGTGTCAGTGAATCTACTACTGAATGCTTCTGGAATTCTGGTACCAACTGTAGCTTTTATTTGCAAGTACTTTACGCCCCGCCTGGTAATACTAGCCTGTGACGTCAAATGTGGCATGTCCCAATCAAGAATCAGATGCGACTCGTTACCGAAGCTAAGCTGAATTAGAATGGTATATCTAACGTAAGGTTTAAAACTGAAGCTTATTCAAAAGAGCCTATAAGATACTTAAGAAGGTGCAAGATGAACACACGAGGCCCTTTTTTCACCTCGGATGGAATATTCGGCTGACGAGATTGCAGCGGCCAGGAGTCTGCAATACTTAGCGGTGCGTCGCTTTCTTAACATGATGGCAGCAATGCAATAACAGACATACCATGGTCCACTAGTACATATGCAGTACGTGCTGTTTGAACCCCAATTGAAATTTTTGCGTTCTGATGTGGCAGCTCAGCATCAATGGCAGCATTCTGGGTAAGCCTGTTCTGATCTATCCTGTCTACAGTTAAACTCGCCTATCCAGATCTATGACTATGTTTGTTCACTTCATGAAGAGGTGACGTACCTATGCTGCGATATGTCTCGGTTCAAATATTGATAATATGCTGTTCAAAGTGGAAGTTCCTGTGGTGGTCCCACTGGATCAAGGTGAAAATCCTTTATATCATTGCGCGATATGTACCCTTTTTGTTCATTATCATGGACATATTTTGTGCGTTCAACCCTTGCATACATCCCTTGCTATTGAATTGACTTGTTGTGCTTCAGTAAATTTCGCACCAAACGAAAACTCTCGAGTATGTGACTGTAGCGGAATTACTTACCTGCCGATGAATGACGCTGACTCTATGACATCGCCAGAAATGCAAGATACTAGTCAATATCTACTCAAGTACGTGCACGGCACACGCTGTGTGCACATCCCTGCCGAACGCTACCTTTCTCTTACAGGTCTCGGAGTGATATCACTCACTTGCTCTGAATGTATCTCTCCTTCCTCCGCGATATACACGTACTTCTGATCCAATTCCTCCAGACTTTTTTGTGCTCAGGACATATGCACTTTGGAACAGCAATAGGATTGTACTTACAGCAATGCTGTCCACCCTTTTTGTGAGTCCCATGCCTTCAATACACCCAATCCCATGGTTGATGAATCAGCCAGGCTATCATCGCATCATTCATTGGCATCTGTTTTAGTGCTATTGCTACCTCCCATATATTCGGATGGTAACCCTTATTGGCGAAGAAGGGCGATACCCCAGTAGTAGCACTTGGAGCGTTATTGTATGCAAACTCTGCTAGGGGTAATAATTTGGACCAGTTGTCCTGTTGATAGTTGCAATAGATCTGAAGGTATTGTTCCAGAGTTTGATTGGCACGCTCAGTTTGTCTGTCTCCTTCCGGATGATATCCGGATGTGAAGTGCAGGACCATGTCTAATGCTTTCCCTAAAGACCAGAAGAAGTGGGATACGAACTCAGTTCCTCGATCCAAGGTCACATGGGATGGAACACCATGCTTGGAGAATATGTGAATAAGGAAGAGGCAGGCAAGATCTGGAGAGGTTATGGTGTCATGAGTCGGAACAAATATGGCTTGCTTGGATAGGCAGTCTATGATGACAAGGATAGCTGTATAGCTGGAAGAGTCTGGAAGTTGCTCAATAAAGTCCATAGAGATGGAATTCCATGGCTTCTCCGGAACAGGGAGTTGCTTGAGTAATCTGTATGGTTTGTGTCTCAGAACTTTGGCTTGGGCGCAGGAAGTGCAGGACCTGACATAATCCTTTACATAGGTGCATATTCCAGGCCAGGTGTAGTCACGTCGGATGAGCTCAAGGATATGATTTTGTCCGAAGTGTCCGGATAGGGGGTGGTCATGGCAGTTACGGAGGACGTGTAATCATAAGTCATTGGCTTCCAGGACATAGATATGGTTATTGTAACAAAGGAATCCACTATCGCTCACTGTCCATCTCGGATCTGAAGGTACCGGAAGATGCGTTTTGGTGATGGGGTCATTGGGAAGTGCGGTCAGGATGTCTTTCTGAAGGTTTTCCGTATCCATAAGGACAGCTGCTCTAAGGACTGGAGATGCTAGGGTTGTGGCTCATAGGGACGAAGCTAATTGTTTGGAAGTGAATACTGGGCGGAAATTATGAGGATTAACTTGAGCGTAGTTTTTATCCCCCTCTTTGGGGTAGACGTCCCAATGTCTTGTCAGTGAATCCGGTTTGGCTCCAAGTTTTCTGGGATGGAAATGGATAATGAGATTGAACTGATGGAGGAATTCTGACCAGCAAGCCTGACAGCGAGAGAGGAGTTTGGTGGTGGAAAAATACTCAAGGTTCTTGTGGTCTGTTGTAAAGACTACAATCTAGCTAGGCTGATAGCGGACTACCACCTAAGCTAGTATATGTCAAAAGCTTGCCTAGCTGCTATACTTGCTGTGCAAGAGCATTTGACCTGAGGGGGATGCTAGTTGGATATATGCTGAGTTGCCTAATATAGCATGATAGGGGCCAATGATAGCAAGAAAGTTGCCAAAGTTGCCAAGATGGTTTCCAAGGGTAGTGTGGTTGAACCGAAGGTGCGTGTGGCATGGGAAAATATTACTAAGCAGCAGTAGAGCAGTATAGCAAAGGTATTGCATGCAGCGGGATAAGGATTTTACTATGATTTTTGATAAAGATTGTATTTTGTATAAGGATTGATAACTACACCAAAAGGTAATAGTGACTTCTCCTATTGAGTATACAGTAGAAGGGTAGTGAAGTATTAGTTTCGGTAGGTAGGAAATTATATACCTAAGTAATAGCTACGGAGACAGAAGGGATAGGAAAACCATGCAGTAGACATGTAATAAGGGTGTACTACATGTTACAAACATAAGGCAAGGAAATTTACATACCGGCACGGCTAGGTGGACATAGGACGGAACAGAATTCTTGAGCCTTTAGGTTGCCTAATAGGTCTCAGCAAGTTGCCGGAGCTGCGCGTGGCGCGGGAAAGTTGCCATAGGGTGGCTGCTAAGCTGTAGTGAGGCTGCTGGAGCTCGGGATGGAGAGGCTGAGGGGTATGGGTAATGATAGGAAAATACTTTGGGCTTGATACCTATATGAAATAGGGTCATACAAGCCTATAGCGAGTTTGACTGGCACATCCCCCCAGAACTCAAATATTGACTGTCCCTGGTCAATCACACTCAAAGGAATGGCTGAAATAGGATTTTCATGCTGCTGAGGCAAGGATTCATGAGTTGCCAAAGCGCAGGAAAGCAGGATAGCACTGCCACTGCCATGGATACTAGGCCGAAGGTCACTGCTTGTTAGGGTGGGAAAATAGTGGTAAGGTAGCAGTCATAATGAGTTGCCAAAATACTGAGGAACAGTGGTGTATAGGGGCAAATGTGATATGATGACTTTAGGTGAAGTTGCTGAGGCATGGGAAAATGAGTTAGCACGCCGCTGTTGCCGAAGATACTATGCCATGGGTCACCGGTGATAGCATGGGAATTTTTCGGTAAGGTAGCAGTGGTGATAGATTGCCGAAATGCTGAGGAACAATGGTGCAAAGGGGCAGATACATTTTTGGCATAGTGAAGGTTGCCGAGGTTACCAAAGCGTGGGAAGCGCGCTGCCATTGCCGTGAATACTATGCCGAAGGTTACCGCTGATAGCATGGGAACTTTTCGCTATGTTAGCAGTCATGGCAGGTTGCCAAAATATTGAGAGATAGGGGCAAATACTGATATGATGATTTTGGCATAGGCAAAGCTGCCGAGATGACCGGAGCGTGGGAACAGCGTGATAGCGGTAGTAAGCGGCCATTGGCGCAAGCGGACTGTGGGAAAGCAGTGGTAAAACATCGGTAAGCGGCAATGATATAGCTAAGGCAAGGCTGTGGCATGATGAATAGATGAAATATGAGTGCTGTGGTAGCAAATATGAGTTGGCTGAAGGTATGAGAACCTTGCCGGCGGTAGTGAGATGCTAGCGAAGGTGCGCGCGGCGTGGGAAAGTAGCCGTAAGGTTGCCGAAACAAGCGTAGAATAGGGGTTTTCGCTAAAATCACATATTGCAAGGGGAATCCTTGGCCAAGGTGGGTCCTCCTGTATACTCCAATAATAAGCGTCCATAGGCGATCCTGTCCGTGTCCAATCCAAGCCTATGCTAGCCGTCCTAAGTAAGAAAGCTAAGGTATGGAAAGAAAAATAAGAAAAACAGTAAGAAAAACATGAAAAACGCGCTGTTATTCGTTCACAGACTGCCACCTGACTTGATTTCTTTGGTCTTCTTTCTTCACCTACTCTTCCTATGCGCCGTGGCGCCCCTATAGTTGCCGTGGTTTCTATGTAAAAAGGGGCACAGTGCCATTTCATGTGTTAGAAGGTGAACTTGCTATCGTAATGATGATTTCAGCACTTTGGTCATGTAAATAACTTGCCGCCGGCTGGTTCTCCGGTCAAGCGCTGGTGTCCGTGGGTTTTCCGAGGCTATACATATGTAATCCTACAAAAATGTTCAAAAAGAAAGTCACTGGTCAAAGGCCCAGGGTAAAAAGAATGCTATCCTGTACAAAAACGGTGTTTCGGTCTTTATACGGTCTATGCGAGATTAGGCAGTGTTATGTGCAGGGTACAATATGTCCGTGGGGTAGCCATGGTGGGGTATATGTGCGCGCAAGGTCACCGGGTGCTCCTATGGCTTTAAGATTTTCATTGGCAGTGAAAGCCATGAGTTTGGCATTCATACCTGTACAGAGCAATGCTGGCATGAGATGGCTGGTGATACGGCGGGATAAGCGTGATTAGGCGAGCGTCATGCCGTAGGTAGCGGCGCCTAAGGTTTCTGAGCGAAAAATCTAGGTACTGGAAGCCAAAAGTAGGCCCAGTAACAGGGGTTGGGCTAAAAATGCAGGATTGCAAAGTAAAGTCATGGTTAGCTTCGAGTATATGATCGAACAGCCTCGGTGGCGGTGCCAATATGGCTTCTGGGCTTTCTACTATTGCTACGGCAGCGCTAGTTAGTGGCCGGGACAGGGGCAAACTGGCGGTATCTGCTAAAACGGCTAAATCATCATTAGGGGCTAAAATGCGGTATTTCAGCAATGCAAGGATACTATGACCGGGCTCTATAGGTGCCTCCGGCGTGTCTGCGGCGTCTTCTAGGGTACTATGGCCATCTATAGACGCAAAAAGATCAGCAGGTATATCACATTTTGAGGGCTCTATCCCAAAATTTGGCAAAAATGTCGGTAACAGTGGTATGTCAGTGCAAATTGTTGCCATAAGCGCTACTGCAGCGTCCGGACCGGTACCGGGATGGTCTAGGCATGTCCCTGAGTCGCCTAAAGCATCTGCCGGCTGCCGCGGTTCAGGTATGGCGCATAGGCAATCTGCCAAAAGGCAAGTACTGCAAATGGTGTAAAACACGGTATTGTCTGCATTACAAGGAATTTCTGGTGACAAGCTTTGGCCGGATGACTTCCAGCAGTGATCCATATCCTGCGGCAAGTCTAAGCAAAGGGTGCCGTTGAACGCCGGATGCAATTTGAGGTCATTTTCATCTGCTGAGGGTGCTATTTCATTGATGGGTGATGCTGTAGGTGCTGAAATGATGCCTGTACTAATTGCTGGTGAAATATCTTGAACTGCCAGCTGTAGCGGCGTGTCTGGGTAGCTGATAGGCTCTAGTTCACAGGGGATAACAGCCGGAGTGGCCGCTGTTTCAGTATTAGCCCATTTGAATGAGCCAAAGCCATATCCTGGATAAAATTGCAAAACAACATTAGTGAAGTCTTCAAAGTCATTACCATCATATTCTGGAATATCTCTCCATAATTCAGCTTTGTCGGGATCAGCACATTGCACAGCAAACTTGATATTAGCCTTATCAGCAATGCCAGCTTTGGCTGAAAGTTCATCTACAATGCCGAAAAATGTTAGGAGTTCTTTAGCATTACCATCAAAATATGGAGCTGCTGCCGAGGTAGGCAGTGGCATGAAAAATGTGTTAGTCATAATGGCCGTGGGAATTTTCGGTAAACCTGCGGTAAAAATTGTGGCTGAAGCGGCCAAAAGCGGTAAGTAAAATTAAGCAAAAATGAAACTATACCAAAAGACCCCCTCACAGTGGGCTCCAATTGTAAAGACTACAATCTAGCTAGGCTGATAGCGAACTACCGCCTAGACTAGTATATGTTGAGTGCTTGCCTAGCTGCTATCCTTGCAGTGCAAGAACGTTCGACCCGAGGGGCTACAGGTGAATATACTTCGTCAAGTGCTGTTATAAGACATGTGATACTCCTATAAAGTGTTCCTGAAGCAAACAGTAGCGTTGCCGCTGATAGCGCTGTGTTTTCTGTGAATGCTGACACTAAGTGCCTCGCGAAAGGTAGATACCGATAGTACTGGTGATGCTGATGATGCCATGAGGGCCGTTAATGACAAGCGTGGTGAAAGCATATGCTGTTATCTGTGATAGCGCAGTATACTGGGGGTCAGTGAAGAGTGATAGCGTGATAGCTATGAAACCAATGATACCGGTGTTTAGCGAAGGTAGCAGTAAGGGAAGCATTCGGAGTGAGGAGCATAAAAGGATTCTTCAAAGATATTTCGAAGAAAATATATTTGCATATAGTGATAGCAGTAGCGGTACGGGAATCCCATCTAATGAATGATATGATATAAAATGATTGTAAGTGACTATTCCTACCACTGTATGGTAGAAGGGGAGTATCGAACGGAAGAGCAGTCATCAGTCTTTTTATCATACATCATAAGTACGCAGAATTGATAGGTGAGAGTAGTAGCGAGCATATGAGACTTAGCCCTAGCAATATGTAATAGTGCTGCATGTGCTGCGGCACGCATTCTACATGTAATAAGGCTTGCCGTGGGATCAGCAGTGGTAAATGGGAATGTACTACGCACCAAATGGAACTAGTTGGTCATGGCATGGCCATTCGGTGGGCATTGGCTTGTGGAAATGTGTCTCGGTACCACGGTACAGTAGTCCAGCAAGGGCGTGGTAACCTCGGTAACTACATATATCGATGGCACTAGGGTTAGGGGTGGTTGCGCTATTCGGTGTAGGGGCTAGACAATTAATGGAAATGGACTCATGCAAGGCTAGTGCTGACCTGCACCAAACTGGTCTGGTGCATGGCTGACTAAGCACTCAAAAATCAGTGCACAATCTTACATTTTTTTTCTTTCCTCTTTCCTTATTATTTCTAATTCATTTTTCATGACTGTCTTCACATATGTTTTGGTTCTGAAAACTATGCCAAAGAATTCCCACAAAGGTCAGGTGACCTCAGAAATTTAATTATGTAAGGTTGTCCTATGAAAAAATTCACAAAACTCACACTGTCTACCTGGTGCAATTTCTCCAAACATGCAATATATGCCCCACAAGTACATAATTGACATTTTTTTTACCTAGAATAGTCACTAATAGTCACCTGACCTCAAGTACCTGCATAGCCATCAATATTTCACATGACTTTCTCTCACACTGTGAGCATATTACAAATCAATTCATGATGATATTCAATATTTAAGGGAGGTCAGCACCCCACCAATGTGGGAAAAAGGGTAGCATAGCCATTCATTTTGTCTATATAAGACCCACCTTTTTGTCAATAAAAGAGAGATTTCCCCCCCTCAGAAAATATAATTGAGAGTGAAGTGTGACCAGCACTATCAGTACACTGTCAACAACAGTGAGATTGGAGGTGCTACTCTGTGAGACAGCATTACCCTGAGCTCACTGTCTTCAACAACCAGCAAGCTATAAATTAGTGTGAGCTCACTGTGTCAGACAACCAGCAAGACACCAAATCTTTTTCTTTGTCAAAAACTTTCTAGTTTTCTTTCATCTGTCATCTTTCTTTCTTCTTTCTCTGTTATCTGTTTTTCTTGTCTCTGTTTCTGTTGTTTCTTTGATTTTCTTTGATTTTCTTTCTTTCACTTTTTTTCTTCTCTCAGTCTCTCAGTTTGCTAGTGCTAGTGTCTTTGTGTCTCTGATCTTTGTGTTGTCTCTTTAGTCCATCTAAGGCCAGAGTAGCTTAGTGGGAGAGACTTTGGAGGTTGATAGCAACACTTGATATCACACATCTGAGTAGTGATACTGAGCCAAGGTTGTCACTGACTGATAGACTCTAGTTATTGAAAGGAGACTTGGAAGTGAAATCCAAGGACGTCCATTCCTGCTAACTGCTTAATACTCATAGTGAGTTCCTTGGCAGCAGGATTCAGTAGCAAGCTAGAGACTCTTGAAGCATTGACTAGTCTTGACCAGGGATTCTACCTGCTTGTCTGACAAGGGTGATTGTTGTAACTTCCCACAAACTGCAGTAGCACAGTTTGCACCAAAACACCTGCATTCCATTAGAGAAAGTGATTTGACTGCTGTTTTGCTTCTAGTTTGTTTGACTTCTGTGTCTTCCTTCCTTGCCAGTCTCACAAGAGTACCCCTTTGCTGACCATAGTTTGAGGAATGTGAACAGCCACCCACGAACAACCACGTTATCAGTCATTGGCATTTGTCTGAATCTCTGACTGTGGGGATATTTGGTTTTGTAGGTGTTTCTTTATAGACCACTTATCCAAGAAGACAGTGCCAGCTAGACTGTCACACCGTAACGACATCTATAGGCTCAGACGAGCCTTTTGAGTAATGTTGCCAGGTCCGGAAAGCCTCATGGATGGCTAGTAGTTCCTTGTCGTGGGTGTCATAATTGAGTTCTGGTGCAGATAGTGTACGGGAGTAATAGGCAACTGGATGAAGCTCTGAGTCTGGACATACAATGGAAAGTATTCCAGCAATAGCATAGTCAGAGGCATCAGTTTCCACAACTATAGGAACATCTGGAATCCAGTGGGTAAGTACCGGAGTGGAAGTGAAGGCCTTCTTGAGTGTTTCAAAGGATTTCCGGCAGTCCTTGGAGAAGTTCCATGGAACTCCCTTGCATGTAAGCCGAGTGAGGGGAACTACGATATCTGAGTAATTGAAGATGAATCGACAATAGAAATTAGCAAATCTGAGGAAGGATTGAATGTCCTTGATCTTCCGAGGTTCTGGCCAGTCAACAATAGACTGGATTTTCTCGGATGACATTGTCAGGCCTTCTGGAGATAGCTGGTAACCAAGATACTCGATGGAGGATGAGTGGAATTCGCATTTTTCGGGTTTAGCATAGAGTCGATGTTTACAAAGACAGCGTAATACTTCTCGGACGTGTTTCCTATGACTCGTAAGGTCTTCAGAATAGATGAGAATATCATCCAGATACACGATAATGCATATATCCAGCATATTGGCAAAGACACTATTAACAAAGCGTTGGAAAGCCGCTGGCACGTTTGTAAGACCTTCCGGCATTACCAACCATTCATAGGAGCCATAGCGTGTATGGAAGGAGGTTTTCCACTCATCCCCTTCCGCTATCTGGACGAGGTGGTAAGCGGAACAGAAATTAATTTTGGTATAGACTTTGGCATGGCTCGGAGAGTCTAGGAGGTTGGCAATGAGGGGTAATGGATATCGGTCTTTCTTGGTGATCTTGTTAAGGCCACGGAAGTCCACACAAAGATGGAGGGAGCCATCCTTCTTTTTGACAAACAGGACAGGGACTCCATGAGGGGAGGATGAGGATCAGAGGAGTCCAGACAAGATGTTTTCGTCAAGGAACTTCCAGAGGGCTTCAAGCTCAACTGGAGAAAGAGAGTATATGGTTCCAAGAGGTGGACTGGCCCCTTCTTCTAACTCAATTTTGAGGTCATAGGGTCGGTGAGGGGGAAGCTGCCCTGCTTTGCCCTTGTCAAAGACATCTGCAAACTCGTGGTATTCGGAGGGAATCCTGGAGAGGTCTGGAGGACTGGATGATACGGATGTGGATCAGAGGTGGGTTTCAGATGGATGCTGAATTGAGTAGATCCTTCTAACTTGCAGGCACGGCAAAATGCCACTGCGTTTATCAGGGATATGTTAGGGACTGAGGTATCAGCGGAGGGTTCGGATTTGGTCAGAGGAAAAATCTCTTCCATGGATGGGGTGCCCAGAGGCAACGGAGGTGTCAGAAAGGATGTTTCTACCTCGGATGGAACTTCTAGAGGTAGCAGAGGGTTCAAATGGGGAACTTCTGCCCTGGATGGAATGTCCGGAGGCAGTGATGATGCGGATGGGTTTGATGATGTTTCTTGTATAGTTGTCCGGAACTCAATGCTGCCCAATACCCAGTCAATCAATGGATTGTGTCGGGTGAGCCAGCTATATCCGAGGACGATATAACAAGAATCCAAAGGGGTAATGTAGAATGTATCGGAGGTGACTATGCCGGAGGAGAATTGGATGGATAAGTTTATGGCTTCAGAAATAGTGTTATTGCAGGTACCATCAAACAAACGGAGCAGTAGTGGAGGAATCTGATAAGTAGGAATTTTATGTTTTTGGACGAAACTAGTGTCTATGAAGCAGTGAGAAGAGCCGCAATCTATGAGGGCGGGAAATTCAGATATATTGGAGAAAGATGGAAGAGAGACGTATGGGCATAAAGAGTTCGGATCTGGAAGGGTTACAGCGTTGAGTCATAGCTCTGTTGTACGGGTTGGGTCAACACGACCCCCATCCTGTATGGAGTCAAGAGGGTCGCAGACTAATTTTTTGCCTCATCTGAGGCTTCTGGATCCGCTTCTGGGGCAAGTATTGTAGCACGACCTTTAGCTGCACACGAGGTTGACTTGGTGCAGTTCCAGGCAGTATGACCAGGTCTGCCACAGAACATACAGAGTCTTTTGTCAAACCATCTCTGCTGCTCCTTGGTGGTTAACTTTCCATCGGCTCCAATACCATTGGGGAGGTCTGGAACCTTAGGAGCAGGAGAGGCTGCAGGATTGGATTTCACAGATCTAGTTGTTTTGGATCCAGACGAGTTAGCATTCGTCCGGTCGGATACCGACTGTCTAGGAGGGTTGGAAAGCGTCGATCTGTTTTCCCGGGTGACTTCCCCCTTACGTTCCCAGTAATGGGCATCGATGGTCTGGGCAAGGGTTTTGAATTCCGAGAGGGTGGTGGGTTTACCCATGCGACTGATCTCATCTTTGATTCGGGCCAGAAGACCATTATAGAATTGTCGTCATAGAGCTCCATCTCCCCATTCCTGTACTTGGGATGCAAGTCATTGGAATTCTACAACATACTTGTTGATGTGCTGTCCATCACGCATATGAAGTTGCTCCAACTGCATTTCCACATCTCTGGATGGATCGTGAGGTCCGAAGTTGGTTTGGAGCTCGAGCATGAACTCAGAGTAGTCATCCATCCAATCCGGACAGATACTATTCTCATCTGAAAGGAGATCCAGTTCAAACCACTCAAGAGCCATTCCCTTGAGATAGGATTGGGTGAAATTGACTTTACCATGTCCGGAATGGAAAACATTAGGCTTGCTTTGAAAGTTGAGCTCACACTGGACAAAGAATGCTTGGAGCTTGCGAGGTTCGGATCTGTCAAAGGTATCTGGTTCCCAGATTTTGACCTTGCTATCATCCAAGGTGTTGTTACGATGGCTACTGCAAGCGAGATGGTTGATGGCTATGGATAGTTGAGCTAGGACCCGGTCTTGGGGGCTAAGATGGTCATTGTCTTCTTCATTGTCCAGGTACCCAACATCTGGATCCTCATCTCCATTGTCCAGTGGATCATCATGCAACTTGTCATCAAAACAGATGGTTGGGTGTGGATCAGCGTCTAGGTTATCCATGTTTGGTGTTGGTGTAACCAGATCTGGTCTGGTGAGGCGAGCTGAGATGCTTTGTCCTATGTCACTCATGCTTGCACAGTGCTTAGAGAAACTGGTAAATGTTTGGACGATGGGTGTGGGGTCTCGTTGGATTGGACCAAGTCCGGCTCCTTGGAAAGAGTTCTGAGTTTTGCATGGAGGCATGATATAGGTGGTTACGGAGATTGTACTCGGAAAGGTGTGAGTTTGAATATACTGTTATGACTGTACTCAATGGGTAAGAGATCCAAAGGGCTTTGGCCTCAGTTCGTGCACTGTGCCCCTTTCCCAAGTACTACCCTTTATTTCAGAGGAGTAACCTTCGTCTGAGGGTCCAGATGTGCTTGCATAGCGGATCCAAAGGTCCGAAGGTATCAGATATGGCATGTCCGGTGTATATCCAAAACATATGGGTGGAAAGAGTATGTCCGGAGGGTATCCGGAGTGTACGGATGGATTTGAGGTATAAGACTAGTAGCGGACAAGGTCTGTACTAGAAACTAACGGATATAGACTACTGGAGGTAGAGTCGGAAATGTAGACTATAGGAATCAATCCTAAGTCTCGGAAGATACTTAGAGTTGGAAGCAGATTGGGTTTGGATGAATGGAATGAGCAGAATCTAAGATGATATTCGAACTAAGGTTCTCTAGAGTTGTACATGTAGTTTATATACTGTAGGTAGATAGTACAGATAATCAGTGAGTCCGGAACCGGAGGGCTATGCACAAAGTATAATGGAAGTCTATTAGTAAATGTGCAGCGGATCAGCAAACACGAGTCGGATATGAAGCACAGGTAATGGATCAGTAAGCAGGACAGGAATATACACAGCCAGAACACCGGTACAGGTAGATCACTGAAAGGGGATAGAAGTACGTATGCACAGTGGACTTAGAACACAAGAAGCTGGGGCACTCGGATGGGTGATCCAGATCGGATCTGTGGTCCGGATAGAAGCAGGATCGATCGGATCTGAGATTGGATGTATGGAATATGACACCTATGACCAGATCCAGGTGGCTGTTGTATTTCAACTGGTATTTCACTGCCCAGTATTTTTGATGTAGACTATTCAAATACATATATCTCAATCACCTTTTGAGCAATGACCAGTGATATCACACAGACCGGATCTACAAACTCACATATGACCAGATCTGGGTGGCTGTTATATTTCAGCTGGTATTTCACTGCCCAGTATTTTTGATGTACAATATTAAAATACATATATCTCACTCACCTTTTGAGCAGTTTAGACAGTAAGACCACTGGCTCCCTGGCATGGACCAGCTCTACATGCCTACCAATAACCAGATCCGGGTGGCTGTTATATTTCAGCCAGTATTTCACTGCCCAGTATTTTGACATAGAATATTGAAATACATATATTTTAATCAAATCCTGACTGATTCACAAAATAAAACCACCAGTGAAATCACATAGACTGGATCTATAAGCCTACATATGACTGATTCAAGGTGGCTGTTAAATTGGTGCATATACCTGTATACCCGGTAGGTGTATATGCCTGTATACCTGGTAGGTGCATATCCCTGAATACCCAGTAGGTGCGTATCCCTGTATACCCAGTAGGTGTGTATCCCTGTATACCTGGTAGGTGCATATCCCTGTATACCCAGTAGGTGCATGTACCTGTATACCCAGTAGGTGCATATCCCTGTATACCTGGTAG
>MU173040.1:83189-121613 GCA_016695475.1 Suillus decipiens | reverse complement strand
CATGAGTCATCATTTTGTAAGCCTTATATCTCCACCATATCTCCACAAATTCCCACGGTGTAGGGCTTAAATGGAAGCCCTGAAGCCATGCTACAATGTGGTACCAGCATGTCCTTGAGGCATTTGTTTGTTCTCACACAATATTATAGATAGTGAAAGATGTCAAAACATGCGGACAGTTTTTTGAGCCACTGTATATCCCCCATTCCTAAACCTGAGAAGAGATGTAACAAAAGGGAATTGTCGCCCAGACCTGCTCCTATACCGATTGAGCAACGACCACCGGAGAAACAGAGAGAACACATTAGAAAGGCAGAGGACCCACCAGTCGGGACACAAGTTGAGAAGAAGGTGCGCTTAGACTTTGAAGAAGGACAGGCGACCGAAGAAGAATTCTTAGAAGGGAAACCCTTCCTTACTTCGGACAATCCCGCACCCATCAGGGAAGAACCACCAGCATTAACTCCCGCTCCTGAGGAAGATGAAACATTCTTCGATACTATGCAGGACATCTGGACAGAACCTGAAGTTCAAAATGTCGCTACCTACGAGCTCCATGAAGGGGAATTCTTGGTTGAATATGATGTAGAAGGGATGCAAATGAGGATCGTCGAAGAAGTATCCATGGATACTCCTCTTACTCATGACGGTACCTCTCGATTGGAGCAACTTCCAAACTACTCTCAAGTGTCACTCGCCCCACCGTCTTTCGAAGAAACAACCAAGTTTAGTAATAAAGCCCAGGAGTTCGCCACTGACGAGAAGGAAAAGAAGAAGAAGAGCTTCGAAGAACTCGTCCCTTCCTACCTTCACGACTTCTGAGATATCTTTACGAAAGAAGGGCTTAACAAACTCCCCCCTGAATGACCCGGTATCGACCATCGTATTGAAACTAAGCCAGGGTTTGTTCCTCGGATGCCTAAGATCTACCCGCTATCGGGAAAGGAGAGGGAGGCCGTCAAAACCTTCATTGAAGAAAATGTCGCGAAGGGGTTCATTTCCGAATCTAAATCCCCCCAAGCTAGTGGATTCTTCTTTGTCGGAAAGAAGAGTGGAGAACTATGCCCATGCCAAGACTACTGTTATATTAATGATTGGATGATCAAAAACGCGTATCCACTTCCCCTTCCAATTACTTTGATAGCTCAACTCCATGACGCCCGCTTCTTTACTAAAATGGATATTCAGTCCGGATATAATAATATTTGCATTCACCCTGACGACCTCTGGAAAGCCGCTTTTACCACCGAATTCAGCTTGTATGAACCCAATGTCATGTTCTTCGGCCTCTGTAACTCCCCCGCCACATTCCAGGCCTATATGAACCGAACATTCCAGCAGGAAATCAATGAGGGGTGGATGGTGATCTATATGGACGATATCCTGATCTTCTCGTAAAACATTGAAGAACATCGAAAATGAACACGTCGGGTACTTGAATGAATACGGCAAGAACGACTCTTCCTGAAACCGGAAAAATGCACCTTTGATGCCACAGAAGTTGAATATCTTGGAATGATCATCTGCCCAGGAGAAGTTGCCATGGATACCGCTAAAACTAAAGGTATTGCCAAATGGCCAATTCCACATACGGTGAAAGACGTCCGATCTTTCCTCAGATTCTGCAACTTCTATTGAACCTTCATTTCCCATTATTCCGACATCACTCGACCACTTATCGAACTCACGAAGAAAAACTCCAGTTTTAACTGGACCCCCGATTGTCAAGATACTTTTGACACGTTAAAGACTAAGTTCACTCAGCAACCAGTACTCCAGAACCCAGATCCAATTCGGCAATTTGCGGTTGCCACTGATGCATCCCTTGTAGCAACAGGGGCTGTCTTACTTCAAACCGACAAAAATGGGGTTTACCACCCCTGTGCCTATCTCTCGCAATCCCTTAATCCCGCGGAACGAAATTATCAGATTTTCGATCGAGAGCTATTAGCCGTAATCCACGCCCTTACTGAATGGCGCCATTATCTAGAAGGGAACCCACACCCTGTTATCATCTTCACCGACCACAAGAACCTATTGTACTTCAGAACGGCACAGAAATTAACCCGACAACAAGCCCATTGGCAGCTTATCCTCTCAACTTTTGATATAGAACTCCACCACGTCACTGGGACTAAGCTGGCCACTCCCGATGCCCTCTCCCGTCACCCTGACCATGATTCTGGCGGTCATGATAATGAAGATACCGTACTTCTTCCTGATTCCCTTTTTGTCCGACTCATCGACGCGGATCTACTTGATGTATTGGGTTCTT
Source organism: Suillus decipiens (assembly GCA_016695475.1). NCBI lineage: Eukaryota > Fungi > Basidiomycota > Agaricomycetes > Boletales > Suillaceae > Suillus > Suillus decipiens. Next base: position 119,338 of record MU173040.1, on the reverse strand, counting down.
CTGACCCTCTTGATGATCCACTTTTCAAGACAGTGTCAGATGCATTAGACAGTGTCTGCCTCCCTCCTATGAAGTCCGCCCTCTCCAACTGGCGGATTGATAACGGTATCCTTTACTTCTGAGACCGTGCGTACATTCCCCCTGCCCATTGCACCGCCCTTCTCACCCGTCATCATGATCACCCTTCTGCCGGTCACCCTGGTCATTTCAAAACTGAAGAACTCGTCAAGTGTGAAGCTTGGTGGCCCTCGATGGGGGTTTACATCTGCAAGTATGTTGAGGGTTGCGCCCTTTGTCAGCAAATGAAAGCGGATACTCACCCCATTCGCCCCCCGCTCACTCCTATCTCCTCCTCCGCTACCTGCCCCTTTTCCCAGATCTCAGTCGATCTAATCACCGACTTACCCGTTAGCAATGGCTTTGATAGCGTCATGGTCGTGGTAGACTATGGGCTTACGAAGGGGGTAATTCTCACCCCTTGCTTGAAAAAAATCACCTCTAAAGGCGTAGCAAAGTTATTTTTGAAACATGTCTACCGTCGCTTCGGCCTCCACGATAAAGTCATATCGGACCGTGGTCCGCAATTTCTATCCAGATTCTCCAAAGAACTCGCTCGACTTCTTGATTATCAAATTGCACCATCCACTGCATATCATCCACAAACCGATGGACAAACTGAAAGGCTCAATCAGGAGCTTGAAACATATCTTTGCATTTACTGCCGAAACAACCCTGACGAATGGGTGGAACACCTTCCTATCGTGGAATTCATCCACAACCACCGGAAGCATGATGCCCGAAACGCTTCTCCCTTCTTCCTGATAATGGGATATGAACTACGTGCCATTCCTCACATCATCCCCGACTCTCCAGTACCATCAGCGGAAGAACGGGTACGCTCATTACAGAAGATCAGAGAAGAAGCAATTGCATGTCACAACTTGGCAATGCAGAGAATGGTCGAACGATCCCATGGGAAGAAATATACCCCATGGAAAGTTGGCGATAAGGTGTGGTTATCTGCAGAAAACCTCTGACTAAAGCTTCCATCTCAGAAACTCGCACCAAAACGAGATGGACCGTTCCCAATCGAGGAGGTCCTATCACCCATCACATTTAAACTCCGATTACCAAAACAATGGAAGATTCATCCCCTATTCCATGCCTTGGTCCTATCCTCCTATAGCGAAACTGACGTACACGGCCCAAACTTCTTGGAACCACCACCGGATGTCATCGAAGAAGAAGAAGAGTACAAAATCGATGCCATTTTATCCCATAAAGGAACTGGCAAACGCCAAAGATATCTTGTATCATGGAAAGGATACTCATCAGCTGATAACAAATGGATTCCAGAAGACAATCTCCGAAACTCCGCTCGAATTCTGAAGGCATATAAGATGAAGCATGCCCTTTGATGCTCTCTACCCACCTCAGAATCATCCACGTCTTACACTCTGCGAATGTCTTCTGCTCCCATTAACACTTCTGACTCCAAAATCACCCTCATCAACCAACCCTCTTTCATCACCCCCATACCTCTTTCCCGCCAGTACGCTGTCACCGACCTCGAAGATCTTGAGGATCCCTCCCAAGAAAATTACCATAATGTTGTCTCAGATATCGAAAATACTTCCCTCATCATCTCCGCCCTCCTCTGTCAGGGGCACGCCATTGAAATCGACAATAAGCTCCAACACCAACACAACCACATTCCCCAACTCGTCGTTAACCTCATCTGTACTGCCTCTTCATTGGGTAGACTTGCTACCGAAATCAAAGATGAGCACGTCCAGCAACACCTCTATCATATCGAAAGATGTATTCAACATTATGGCATGCTGCTGCTCCCTGATACTTTTAAGAGTGATGTCGAGGAGGTTATCCATATCATTGCAGAATGTCATGCCAGTGTCGTGTGCCCTCCATCCCCACACAATGTTAATCGAACGCATACATCACTTACCTCCTCCTATTCGACACCTTACCCTCATGTCAATGCTCTTTGGGGCTTACTATCTAGTGTCGAGGAGGCATTGACATTCATCATAAAAGACCTCCATCTTCGTGTAGTGGGGAACCCAAGTGCGCAGAAGACTTTAGAAAAGATAGCCACCACCGCCTTCCCTTCTTACTCAGAAAAGACTCACCTGGATTGGGTTAGCGATGCCACCCTTGCAGCACAACTTACGTTGTTAAAGATTCACCCCCCTCTCGTCATTCCATCAGAGAAAGAGCTTGCCTCCACCATGCACATTTTAGAAGAAACCAATTTCGTCTGCACCGAGGAGCACCCAGCAGCTCTTTACACAGCCTTCACTGATACTCATGAAGAGATCATCGCTGCCAGGGCAGTTCCAGATACTCTCAATCTTCACAAAGACCTCCCTACTGCCACCCTCGTAGACCCTTCTGCCTCTGGGCACATTCCTGTCGAAGCCTTCGGGCAAACTTCCCCTTCCTTACCAAGCGAGCTTATAGCCGCTGCCAAAGAAACGCAGACACCATTGACCCCACCCCCTTTTCAGGGACCATTACCAGATGATTGGTGACCTCGGAACCGAAAACGTCGTCACAGCGTGGCATCTGGCAAGGAGAGAGAGCGATCTGCTAGCCCTAAACCACTTCCTATTCCTTCCCCGCTCTGTCAGTCCTACTCCAATTGTGATGGGAATATGAAGTGTCGTCTCTGTCACAACTACGGCCATCGTCAGTCCGCCTGCCCTCAGTACAAATGCCATATCTGTGAAAACTTCCAACCTGGGCATCTTATGTTGTATTGCCCTCGGTTTCACCGAACTCCACCATTTACCCTTACGTACAAGGATGATGGCTTCTACGAGGCGCTCCATAACTGGGAGACGTACCTTGACTCAGTCCACTCAGTCGTCCCTAGGGTTGATGTGAAACAGCGGGATGAGCTCAGATGACAAGGAGCTGAAGAGGCAGCGTATATGATACGCCATACCGGGGGAGACGATGAGGATGATTTTGAATACTCCAACGACCTGATTTACTATCATAACCAGAGTGACTAAGTCGGTGACTTTGTCTGTAAAACGGGGGTAATGTTACAATTGTTGTACGCCCCTCTCTTTTCTTTCCTTCTTGTCTACGACCGTCTTATGCTTACATCATCATTTCCTTGTATATTACTTTCGCCCATGGTCACTTGACCATACGTTCATATGTGACTCCTTCTGACTCATTCTGACTCGTTCTCACTTCTGATGTCATACGTTCAACACGTTGTATTCCACTGCCTTCCATTCTTGGATACGTAGTCATTACATATCACCACAAGCTTGCCCTAAAGCATCTTTACACTTATGTATATAAGCTCAGGTAGATACACTGTATTTCCTCATTCTAATCTTACTGGGTTTTACCTGGATTCTTCCTTTGCTAAGGACCCCCAATCCTTAGTCGTCTAAGATCGTATCTAAGCTTAGCACACCTAAGTCTTAGTCTAAAGTGAGCTTACCTTGCCTTGACTCAGCTAGTTCCGTGTAACCACACTCGGACCTACCTTCATCATTGTAGAACGTATCCAACTCAGCCAGTCTAGTCCTCTCAAGAGACTTGCCTGTCTTAGTTGTTTACCTCGAACTGTGCTAAGCCTTCATCCAGTTAGCACACAAACCCATGACTCTTGATACTGCTTGTTTGCGGCAGTCATGTTCAGAACTATCCCAGTTCGTAACAGGCACTGGTAGCAATGATGAGCAAGAGCAAAAGGGCATGAGAACCCTGCCTGAAACAAACACATACCTTACTGAAAGCGCGTAGAAATATCTAAGGTCTGGGGCGATTTGGGACAGTATTTAATGCTGGTGTTGGATATTATCATAACTAAGCCTGATAATACTTGGTGATACGCGTGATCACCCAGTATAGTAAGGCTTGCTTATTGGGAAGGTCAGGTGCTCGCATATTCCTCATAATGCATAACGTTTTGGGGGTCCCATTGGTATCCATTATGACCATTTCAGCTGTATTGGAGTATGTATTGGGAGTCAGTAAGTGACTTCTTCTCGGTTATCGTTATGTCCTCCTGCAGTCGTAATCGTTGTTGCCGGCGGGTAGCTCACCTGAATTTGTGCTCCGTCTGGACTGGATTCAGACTTTGAGCTGGTTCGCCGTCTTCACATCGGGCCACACTGTCACCACCCAATCTCACTGAGCCACGACTGGCCCACAGTTTGTTCATCGTCTGGACCAGCATTTTTTTTTATTTTGCAATGACCTTCTTGGTCTTAATGTCCCGCAACCTCACTGTCCTGTCATTGCTTCCGTTTCCAACAGTTTTTCTGCTTGGCTGACTCCGAGGCAATGACGTCTACCCTGCTCCTAGTCTGTTATCTCATCATCTATAGCACCATACTCTGGGTCAAAAGTTGAAGTGAGGCGTCATATGTACATACAATAATGTGTTGTCCTCCGGGCAGGTGCGCAATGCCTGGTATGTCCTCGCATTGTCTGGAAGAGAGATAATTCTGACATATTTTTATCCTAGCAGGAGGTAGAGAAGACATGGTAGACGTTCGGGATCTTAGTCAAGGGGGTCATGGACTATGTGCAAGAGCAGCTTATCTGGACCTCCTTGGAATTCAGGCGGGCTTTTTTTTCAGGCTCAGAGATTATTAGTATGTCTATCATATCAACCAAATCTGTGTGAATTGATGTGCATGAAGCAGTATGAGTCACGAGAGCGATAAAAATACACTAGAATACTTTGGGATGATGTTTAAAGGACGATTTCACTGCTGGTATTTGAATGTCCTTGATACTGCTTGGTAAAGGTAAAAACTCCTCGTTTCACCTGTTCACCCAGAATGTAACTCACAGAAAGCCCAACTCAAACCAATCACATACAAATTTGCTCCACGAGAACGAGAGGAGCTGGTAGCTGGTAGCTGAGACAATGGTCGTTTAATTTGGTTTGGTGTCGAGGGAGTCGCATGAGTCTCTGTTTGGGCTGTCTACTAGGGTGCGCATTCTGTGTGTTATCCTTCTATTCTTTCCATAGTTTTATAGTGTTGTGCAGCGCCTCAGACCATGACCATGCAATGCGCGTCTTCCTAACTTTATTTAGCCCTCAGTTCTTTGATGGTTTGATTCATTCCTACTCAGCAGGTTTTCTTCCAACCTATCTATATCGGACCCTTCTCGGAGAACGGAGTTGCACATTTCCTTGCATCACACAGAAAAAATCAATTAGTGGTGCAGCGGTGAGCAGTTACATTTCATACAGCCATTCACTAAGCTGTCCAAGTTCCAAGTCTGTGCATCCAGATCTACTACCATATAGAGCATCTAATATCTTGATCGAGCCGGTCGGTGACCTGGCAATAAGCGTTTTTTAATCGTCCATGTTAATCTCCAAACTGATCGACCTTGTTTGATTGTGGTAAGCCGTTTGCCTGTTTTTGTCATCCCAGTTTTGATTTCGTCGCCTACGCATGCCGCAATTATCGTTCCCTCGGATGAATAACGTACCGTGCCTCATCTTTATCAATTTTCAGACCTTCGACGGGTTCTCCACTCTTGACATCCCACACCCGTCCTGTCGTATGAGCCTTCCACTACCAGTAACCATTCACCATTTGGACTTCAGTATAATTATTTCACAAATTCAAAATTCCTTTCCATGTGGCGACAACATTCCCTGTGTCATTGTTTGATATGGCTACACATGCTTAATGCCCATCGTCCATACGCCATATTATATACTGAATACTTGAATTTGAATTTAAAACATGTGACTTGGATCTACTAACGATAGCACCCCTATACTCCTCCTATGTAGTCAACCATCAGATCCAAGGCTCTCCAGTACACGCATGTCCAATTCGACTCGATCAGTAACTGTTGTTCCCACCACGACACCTTTAACCACATCAGCACCCCCAACTACTACTTCCATCTCTTCAATATATTCCGTGAGCAGCAGCAATGTCCCAACATCAACGACTCCTGCCACGACTAGCGCAACTCCAGCTACGACGAGCACAACACCAGCTACGACTAGTACAACTCTAGTTGCAACCTCTATGACATCCGTGGCAACTACATTACCAACTACAATTACGTTCGTCCTCTTGAATCTCATTTGTTTCTACAGTCATTCACCTGATTTATCAGATCACAACAGTCACACGGATCAACAACCCTCATCACCACAGGGATATCTACAAGCACCCCTGTCGTTATCCCCATTCCATCATCTGTAAACACAACAAACATCGGCGCAATCGTAGGTGGTGTCGTTGGTGGTGTCGCTATAATCGCCCTATTTGGACTCTGCGTCTTCTGCCTACGCCGGCGCAGAAGGCGAAACAAATCCGATGGGAACTTGGACCCTGATCGTATCATTTCCCATTCATCCGGGGGCGAAACCCGTCCTCAAATCGACCTTGGCGAAGAAACCGAGATTACCCCCTACCCTGACCGTGGTGGAAGCATGCACCAATACAGAGAACCTCTCACCCTACTACCTGTGGGTGCGACCCTCAGCGCAACAGCAGGTCCAAGTACGCACCCCACAATCAGTTCTCCCTCGCAATACAGTGACACCGCCACCTCCCCCGGCGAGGGATACCCCTCCCAGGGCTTTGTACGCCCGGAACTAGGTCAGTATCCCCATGGAGGACCGAATATGTACGCAATACAGCAAACAGACTGGCACACCCCGCGTCCCCTCGCATCACCTGCCCAAAGCCTCAGCAATGCGTCTTCTTCCAGTCGTGGGATGAAAGAGCGAGAAACCGCTGCTGCTGCTGGCCGTCAGGGGCTCAGCCTACCTACACAGCAAGAAGTTGACGGTGAGGGATCTGGCGCTGTTCAGCACCAGGATGCGGGACAAGCGCCCAGCGAGGAAGGAAGAGAATCGAGAGATGTTCCGCCTGCATATGAGTCTCTAAGGGAGTAGACTCGTCGCATACATGCACGCAGGCACTACCTAGCTGTCAAGATCACATCCAAAGTGATAGCCGGTAAACTGATTCGTGAGAAATATTCAAAGCGTTCACAGCCAGCCAAATGCAACCATGCTTTGTGACTTGAAACTCATCACTCTTGGGCAATGACGAAGCAATTGTAACTACATACCATGAGAGAGAGAAGTAGGTGAGCGCAACGAGAACTTCAAGATATGTGTGGCAGGTCGAGTGATGCACAAAGCACTCCCTAAGAGAGGAGTCCATGCTAAGAACTGACACAACTTTACCAGCTAAGATATAGTGCCATTCAGACACAAGCACGCGCACTTTGAAGAGTCGCCTGATAGTAAAGTCCAAATCAAAATACTAGAAGCCCAGACACCAATACTACCAATCGAAAACCTTTGATATCATGTCATCGAGCAAAACGTCTACAAAGAGATGAGAACGTATGCTTACCAACATTGGTGAGTATTTACTCGCGCAACACAGAATAACCACGACTAATGTCTAAAGGGAATCGGAAGCTATATAAAAGTTATGAGGGTGGGTAAGCATCCAATGCGACCCTTGCTGCGAGATCGCGAGATATTTTGTAAGAAAAATGAGTGCGGCCATCGGAAAAGAATGGATGTTAGCTGCCTAATTATTTATGAACTTGCTTATCAAGTGTATAAAACGTCCAGCAAGGTACGATACGCAGTGTATGCAGGTATTCTCCACATCGAGAGGCACCTACAGGAGGGAAAATTCATCTGGTGTGCTCTCACGGAAGGAACAAATGCTCTCACTTCGTGTACCGAGAATGATGATGTCTAACATAATCTGAAAGCGATATAATACCGTCTTGACCTCATCGTAGTGATCGTTTGAACAGAGAGACGCCACAGCGGCATGCTCGGATCACTAGTATTTCATACATGATAGCAGTCACTTTGGCCCGTGAGGTACAGAATGGAAACACTTTCGAACTAGAGGAGCAGAACTCGTGAGCTTCCTAAGGACAAATAAAGCAATGCCTTTTGATGCGAAGGCCGTGTGTACGAACTACTGGTAGTGCCAGTTCTGTCTGCCACGTGCTTCGACGCGAGCCTTCCAGAGATGTGTGGCACCGATCAGGTAACGATTATCAAGAACGAGGTCACATTATCATAGCAGGACTTGCTTGGCAATTCATTACGTAATGACATTCGACGTTGCCCGTTCGAGAACATTTTGGATTGCATAGATTGGGCTTGCGCAAGCCGTTAAACATTGAAATGAATTGGAGAGGAAGCAGAGTAATGGGATAAGCCATGACAGGTATTGAAAATGGGTGACCTACCACGAGAAGCCTTCCAACTGCAGTGTAGCACTGGCAGAAGGTATGTAGAAAGTCAGTTCAGGACATAAGCCTAACTTGCGCTGTGCATTGAATAAGTATTAAGGGCTGAGATATATTGGTATGTCTTGTAATACCCGCTTGACTGATAATGGACTCCTTCATCCCGGTGCTGCGGCTACTGTACTTACTACAGATACGGACGTAGGCTATGGCTGATGAGTCGGTTCCTTAGAACTTCATAAAGAAATGAAACCAATCCTACAGCCATGTTGATAGTTGTGTGCATGATCTTGACATTATGATGCCATTCATTGAACCAGGATGCTCATGCACAAGTCGCAAGTACTTAAGTAGTAAGTTAGAGTTCGTTGATGCCAACGAATGGAAATTTTATTTGAAACTCCGTCCGGCTTACATTTGGCCACCAAGTTGGCTTACTATCACCGACGCTACACGGAAGTCTTCACTTCGTTTCGTGCCGTCCAGAAAAGGTGGATCAAACGCGGCATGTTGATTAATCCTCTCTTCGTCGTCTCCCTCGAGCAGCAATGCGCAAAAACACACCCAGTGCGACTACAACCTCAACAGCCCTCATCACATCTGTGGCAACTACCATACCGATTTAACATTGGTCGTCTTTTATCAAGTACTATTTTTCACACTATCTACTACTGCCAGCTCATCAATTCCAAACGGATCAACATTCATCATTGTTCCCCTCCCACACCTTCAAACAATTCAGCATCTGCTGAAATCCCCCTCTGTGGACTGCTTCTTTTCTACTTACCTTGTCACAGAAGGCCAGATGAGAACTTTGACCCTGATCATATCGTAGTTCATCCCTCGGAGCAGCATCCTCCCCCAGTTCGACCTCCGGGCCGAGAAATTGAGCTTACCGTAACTGTGCTGGGAGCATGCGCCAGGCTACATGGCACCACCCCCACATCTGGGTTAACGAATCTGCTTTCTAATTTACGATCACGGTATACCTGTTTATTCCCATAATTCTATCGTTTAACACCCAAAACTTCGGAGCGTAATAATGATAGCCACACGAAGGCACGCGACGCTCCTGAACTCTGCCCTCCGAGACTCTGCAATATACCGAGGTCCAAGAGCTTCTACAATATGACTCTATATGCAGATAAGCTCCGTGTTGCGCCCATAATGAGGCCTCAGACGACCCATCATGGTGATCCCTTGCGCACATAACGCGCTTATCGTTGTCCCGACGGGCGAATGTGTAGGTATCCGGATTCCCGAATCAAGTGACGCCTTTCATGCGGGAACTTTCGGTCACAGCTAGCTACTCTATCTGGTATGTACCATTCAACCTTGACATCACTGATCCGACGTTACAAGTAACCAGTTTTTGATAAATGGGCTACAACCTGTGATCCCTTGAAATCATAGAGAAACAATAACTTTCTGAGGGTGTCAGGCATCCCCGTGGGGGGCTGTGTAGACCGAGATAATTTGGTGGCTTCGCTGACCATTTGCCAGAAAGAAGGCACCCTAGATTAACTTTGTTTATTACGCCCTCGTTTCTGACAATTCCTGGCTTCCTGCAAGCTTGATCAACAAACGCCTTCACCGCAAACGCAAGACCAAGACATCAATTTATTATTTCCATATGACCTAGGACACCTCCGGTACCTTCACTCATCTACCTGAGTACTAATCCATGCTACAAAAGGCTAAAAGCAATTTTCGGGCGAGATACCTCTGGCAACTAATTGTTTCAAATTGCAGCGAGATGTAAATAGATGCCTCGAACATGCTTGACCGTTAAACCTCCTTGTCTCCCACCCGAAAATCACCAGACCCATCAAACTATGATCCTATCATCCACTTCGATGGCCTACTGATTGTTTCCCATTATCACATCACCACCTTTACGATTTCCTTTATCAATCTAGATTACTCTGCTTTATGTGAACGAGAACGTGTTAGCCTTTCAGAACAAGTTTCAGTCTGCATAGGTATCATCATTGCGCCGTAATTAAAGTGACCTCATCTTCAAAGAACCGTACGTCTGAAATGGCTAGAGTTGATCAAAAAGAAGTTGAACCTTTCCTGTAGACGAGACCCCAAGAACACCAGTTTAACATCGAGGGGCTGAGTAGACGACCCTCAAGAATTGTGGATTACAGTCTTCAGACCGTAACAAAAGGACACAATGAGTTCAGTAAATGATACTGTGGATCCAAACATACTAAGCGTGTTTGCGTGCTTTTCTGAATAAAATGAGTTATCGATTATCTTTCAGTGAATCTACTGCTGAACGCTTCTGGAATTCTGGTACCAACTGTAGCTTTTATTTGCAAGTACTTTACGCCCCGCCTGGTAATACTAGCCTGTGACGTCAAATGCGGCATGTCCCGATCAAGAATCAGATGCGACTCGTTACCGAAGCTAAGCCGAATTAGAATGGTATATCTAACGTAAGGTTTAAAACCGAAGCTTATTCAAAAGAGCCTATAAGATACTTAAGAAGGTGCAAGATGAACATGCGAGGCCCTTTTTTCACCTCGGATGGAATATTCGGCTGACGAGATTGCAGCGGCCAGGAGTCTGCAGTACTTAGCGGTGCGTCGCTTTCTTAACATGATGGCAGCAACGCAATAACAGACATACCATGGTCCACTAGTACATATGCAGTACGTGCCGTTTGAACCCCAATTGAAAATTTTGCGTTCTGACGTGGCAGCTCAGCGTCAATGGCAACATTCTGGGTAAGCCTGTTCTGATCTATCCCGTCTACAGTTAAACTCGCCTATCCAGATCTATGACTATGTTTGTTCACTTCACGAAGAGGTGACGTACCTATGCTGCGATATGTCTCGGTTCAAATATTGATAATATGCTGTTCAAAGTGGAAGTTCCTGTGGTGGTCGCACTGGACCAAGGTGAAAATCCTTTATATCATTGCGCGATATGTACCCTTTTTATTCGTTATCACGGACATATTTTGTGCGTTCAACCCTGGCATACATCCCTTGCTATTGAATTGACTTGTTGTGCTTCAGTGAATTTCGCACCGAACGAGAACTCTCAAGTATGTGACCGTGTAGCGGAATTACTTACCTGCCGATGAATGACGCTGACCCTATGACATCGCCAGAAATGCAAGATACTGGTCAATATCTACTCAAGTACGTGCACGGCACACGCTGTGTGCACATCCCTGCCGAACGCTACCTTTCTCTTACAGGTCTCGGAGTGATATCACTCGCTTGCTCTGAATGTATCTCTCCTTCCTCCGTGACATACACGTACTTCTGATCCAATTCCTCCAGACTTTTTTGTGCTCAGGACATATGCACTTTGGAACAGCAATAGGATTGTACTTACAGCAATGCTGTCCACCCTTTTTGTGAGTCCCATGCCTTCAATACACCCAATCCCATGGTTGATGAATCAGCCAGGCTATCATCGCATCGTTCATTGGCATCTGTTTTAGTGCTATCGCTACCTCCCATGGTTTGTGCTCTCACCCTCCCTCATTACTACCCGCATGTGTTTACTCTACCTCACAGTTACGACTAGTGTGGTCCCAGGTATCACAGGCTGCTACCGGAGCTCAACCAGAGTCCAATTCTTCATGCCGTTTCTCCTCTTGTTTATCTTTCAGCTTGGTATGTCGATGGGAACTTAGACTAAGACACGAGGAATGATGTTCTCTCCAGGACTATTCACCCTAACACTCATACGTATCGCCCAGACCTGGCGAACGTCCAACGGCAGTATGCACACTGTTCTGGTGAAGCATAACATATTCTACTATGCATGCGGTTTGTGTGAGTCAAGTTGACACTTCCATATGTTTCCATCCTCATCAGTGATGATTATTGTCTTGAAAGTTCTCTCGACTGTGAATGTCCTGGCTCCAGTAATGTTTTCTGATGTGCGTAAATTTCCCTATACCTGTCAATAGGATCAAGTCACTGATGTTCTGCACACCCAGGCTGTATATTACTCCCTCCTCGAAGAGTATGCGTCTCTAACTTATGTTATGAATTTCTACTAATAGCATCCTAACACATATAGCTTGCAAGCCTTTATCCTTGCGATCCTCGCCACGCGCATGCATCTCCATCTCTGGCATATGGACCGGCACGTGCACGGCTCTGAGATTCTCGTGTGTATTTCCATGTCCGACATGTCATCTGCCGACCGTACTGTCAGCACAGTGTAACGTCTAATCATATGTCTTATTCGTCATTGTTCATGGAGCGAGATTTGGACTACGAAATGACTTGCAGGGGGTGGCTTGGCGTGATGAATATCTTTCCGTTTTGAATCTTGAAATCGCAGAGCCGACGCTACACAAACTGTTTGCAGATATTCATGATCGATGATGAAAACTCTCGTCCGTTATGATATATTCTAGAATCCCATCCCACCAGGCTCACCGCATCCATGAACTCGCTTTTTGTAAATCTCTTTTCCTGCAGATGAAGTCCCAGCAAGTTGGGTCCACACACTAAGATGAAAATGAGCTCTTTCAGCTCGTATACTTCTCGAGAATCCGTCGCGGGATGGCGCTAGGCACCTAACATCTCGCATGATCCATAGCTAAAAAGCTACATAGAACGGATACTGATGTTGATACTACAGTAGTCGTTTCTGCGAAACCATCTGATGATATCAATCTTGATCGCAGGGCACAGCAGGCACTCAAACGTGATAGCTATCGTCCACCCTGTCATCGTCTGAAACGCTCCTGAACGTGCAGCAAAGCCTTCAAACGTCTGACCAGTTCCATTTTTCTGCTCGTCGTTCTACGACTCAGCCAGCGTGATCGTGAGGCACACAGGGTCGGCAGATCTTCCGGGGCTCGAATGTATCGGTCTGAGCAGGACCCCAATTAGAGGCTCGATGACTATACTCTGGACTAGAGACGTGTCGAGCTCAGACATTATATATCCTTCGCTCTGGGTTCTAGAGCCGGGGAATACCAATTTCGGACGTGCTACCTGCGGGGCATTGCCATCGTGATGATACAATCTAGCCTTAATGTCAGTCTGCACAGATTGCCAAAGCTGAGGCACCGCCTGTCGAGGACCTTGCAGCCACCAAAATCTGGCATATGTTCTTGGCTGTAGGGACGTGACAGCTGTGCTCGGAACATGCATGTCGTACACAGCAGACTGCGCTCTGTCCACCACAGCCTTCAGGGTACGCAACAGTCCATTCTGCAACGGCATTTCAACGGAGATAAGAGTACGTACTGGGGAATGTCTCGGCGAAGCGCCCAGTGTCACCTTCAAAGACGTTTCACAGTGAAGAACGAACAAAGAACCAGGAGATAGATTCTTGAGGTGGTGAAATGCTTGCCTGGGGATGTCTACATCATTGATGAAATTCCCAGCCGTTTAGAATAAGAGTGGAGCTTTCAGTTTGAACGGCGTCATGAAACACGAGGCAGTCATAACGTCATGCTCAAACTTACATAGCCATCCAATCCCCACAAAAATCGCAGATGAAGAGTCCTTGCTGATGATGCGATAAATTCCGCTCATGGCGACTGCGCGCAGTGAACTCCGATGTGGCAATTCGATATCTTCGCGCACAGCGAGTATAGTCTCGGCGTCAGTGCTGGGGTACAATCTGCTAGTGAAGATAGACAGACATACCAGTTGGTCAGAAACGAGATGCGGTAGGCATGTAGAAGATACGATGTTGTTGATATTATAGTCCACACAGACTCTCCGAGTTCACGCACCCGAAGAGACGTATACTACCATGAGAAGTGATACGGGACATTGTACGTCAGGATTCTTTCGCTGATCCTGAGTGTTTGTTTCAGTGACATTGGGGGATAGTACGGTGGTGAAACATACGGCAATGATGTTGCACAGGATCGACGATAAGTCACATTGGTAATCTGTAATGTAAAGGCGACGTCGGCGGTTGCACCCTGAATGAAGGACATGCAGCAGTAGCAATCACAATCTATACATGGGTCGTTTTTTGATCAGTGTTCATTCCCGCAGAAACGACCGAGCAGGACTTGGAACCTTGGGCCCCCCGTGTATGGGGCTATGTCCAACATAGGGTCTACGACCCAAAGAACAATTTTTTGAAGAAAAAAAACATTACGCCACGAGAATGATAAATGTTACGTTCTACACTGGAAAATTAGATCAGACCTCGAATCAGCGCAGAGGCTCCGCACTACTTTCTATATCCGAGCAGCTTCTTGAGAATGTGGAACGACAACAAGCCTTGATCCTGTTTAAGAACCCCGTTAACTGAACCAATATTGGAGCGGTCACGTACATGCCCAGTTAAGAATGCAAAATCTCATCGCGCCCGTCTCGGGAAGATCCGCTCGAGGAAGGGTGCAACATACAGAACATCGATGAATTTTTGAAAAGTGAAGCTGTGTCGGACAACAGATGATGTAGCAGAGTCCAGTGCGAAGCACTGCGACCCAAACAAATGATTGCTTCACAATGTAAAGATCGGCGAGCAAAAATGCAAAGGTATACAATAATAAGTAATATTGAAACAGGTCTGAGATGGTGATGATGAAGACAACGGCAATGCACTGTTATACGTATGAGTGTCCAAAAGTGGCATCAGTTGAAAGTGGCGGGGGCGGGGTACCATCACAGATTTAACTTCAAATGTCGCCTTCTGGAATTCCTGCATGAGTTTACTGCCTTATAGAGTCATACGCAGGGGGTATATCTCTTGGTTCCCCTACTTCTTCACTATGCACCCGTCCTCCATCTTGGTGCTGGACAACGCCAGAACCCTCCCCGTCAACTTCTTGCTGGGTAGCAAGGCCAAGGCCCTGACGCCCAGTAGCTTCTCTATCCTTCATTGTATGGCTGCTGGAGGGCGGAGTCATGGTAACAATTGGGGCAGGAGATGTGATGGGGAATTGGTGATGCTGGTCCACATGTTGCATTTGGTGCATGTTCGGAGCGCCTTGGGGATGCTGGCCCGGGCCTGAGTGTATGAAGCCCTGAGAGGAATACCCTGTGCCGGAAGAGGCGGGGCGAGCAGAGTATTGCGAGGGAGAGCTGAGTGGGGAGTTTCTGCGGTAGGTACTTGCACCTCCTGCACCCGAGGGTTGGAAGGGGCTTTCTCCAAATTGGCTCATGTTGCTATCACTGTCGGGGTAGGGGATAATTTCATTTTCTTCGCCAAGATCGACTTGGGGGAGAATTCTGTTCCTTGAACTCTGGGAAATGATGCGATCGGGGTCAAATTTGCCGCCGAACTGGTCTCGCCTTCTACGACGGCGTATGTAGAAGATGAGGAGGGCGAGAAGGGCGATTGCAGCGATACCAGCAATGATGGCACCTACGATTGCGCCAGTGTGTGACGAGGTTTTTACGGAAGAAGAGGGAGAAGAAGTTGGGACTGGGGTTGAGGTTGAGGTTGAGGTTGTTGTAGATACCTCTGTTGTGACAATAGTTGTTGTGGATGCTGATACTGAGCGTGTCCATGTATGCGTTCCCCAACTATACGTAGAGTCTCCCCAAGTATACGCTGGGTCTCCCCAAGTATTGTCGGACATGATGGTAAAAAGAATGTGGTATTAGGATACCATGCGCGTGCTCGTGGTACCCTGTTAAATCGGACTTTTCGAGTCCCTGAACGAACCTTGTTTATTGGCCTGGTCGATTCCAAAATGACGTTGTCAATGTCGGCTTGACCTTATGGCCGTGCTCTCGTAACAATGCCGTTTTAGAGCTAACCAGGCTTTAGTAAGAGCCTGCCGCCTTCTTGCACGGTCAGTCCTCAGCATGCTGACAACTCATATACAGACAGATCGTACGGTTGGCTGGTTTCAGAGGGAGTCAAGCTTTGGAACTGTGACGAAGAGGCGAGCAAGTAATTGAACCAGCGCCAGTGACTAAAACCGAAGAGGACGGGCGCGAGGTTCCAGAACCCACATGTACGAAATTAACCCTCGCCAAGGTCGTCTGATAAGACTGCCAGGTGACTAGTAGACTTCGTAAGTAATTAGGCGCGTTGCGCGTGATCCGAAGTCGATCGATCAATTCTTACTAAGTGTATTGATACATGTTTGGTTACACAATCTCGGTCGTGCACAAATAATACAAAGGACAGGGATATGGTAACTCGCGAGGACAGAATGTGCATGTTGGGTAGAAACGCTAGGAGTTAAGCGGGTCGACTGAGCCTGAGCACTGAGTACTTATACTGACTCGGCCGATGAGCAAAATATTCTCATGCACTACTAGTAATAGAAGTATTACTCAATATTACCGATCTAGGGTGGAAGTTGCACGCTGAACAACAAACTCAGTCTCCGTTTATACTTTATCTATACTCTGGGTGTAGTCGGATATCATGAAATCCCATATCAGATGTGCGAGGCTCCGAGTCAAGCTGTGACCGAGAATATGACCTACTAGTACTTCTCCGGCTATCATCATACAGCAAGACTTCAACAAGCGAGGACAGCAGTTCCTGGTACAATGGTCTAAGATATTTGTATAAAATGATAGATAAAGATGCCTGCTGAGCACACATTGGTCATGGATTCAACAAGAGGCATCTCACCTGACTCCGCTGCTATCCTGTCAGCACTGCTGGAAGGCATTTTATACGGTAAGTATTGCTATTGGTTTATCCAACCCATTCTCACCGAGCTAGGGTTCTCTAGGTTTTTCAGTCCTCATGTTTATTGGTACGATATGGACTTTGACATACAAGTATCGCATGCAGGACGTGAATCGCCCAATCACTGCAGTGGCCATCCTGCTGTTGATATTGAGTACTGCGGTCAGCTTCTCACATTAATGTCTGATGTACATTTACTGATGTCACCCAAGCACATCGTGGTGAATATTATTCGTGTCCAAGATGGACTAGTAAACTATCGTGACACCTTCCAAGGCGGGCCAGAGGCATTCTTTAGTGATGTTACCGAAAGAACATACATCGTGAAGCATATGTTATATGTCTTGCAAACTCTGCTTGCTGATGGGGCGATGGTGGGTTCTCATTTTATCTGCTGGCTTAAAAATTTATCTTGTCTGGTCAAAGATTTATCGCTGCTATTTTATTTGGAAAAGGATCTGCGTTATCATCCTACCAAGTGTACTATGGTGCTGTATTGCTGGTTAGTATGTTTCTCATACTTAAGTCGTGTCCTGACATGGCCTCAAAGTGACTGGTATTTCTGGGGTCTACAGCCTTTCGCAAACAAGAAACTCCACAGACCTCCTTACTACGGTGCTCGTAGACTGGGTCCCGGCGTTCATCATTTCGACACTTATGACTAATTTGTTGAGTTCAGGTAAGAATGTTTCTGCGCGCGTAGAAAGGCTCTGACTCAATGTATCCAGGATTGCTGGCATACCGCATCTGGATGAGCGAACGTAGTGTCTCTGCATTTCGCGTTACGGGGGACTCCAGGACGCCGGTAGTGTACATCCTTCTGGATGCCGCTGTCTTGTACTCTGCTGTGCTCTTCGCCAGACTGATATGTCTCGTCTGCAATAATAATGGAGAAGAGATTTTGGTAGACATGGTAATTACTAACTCCGTCTTTGACACCTATCATCGAAAAATACTGAGCTTCAGCAACTAGACCATGCCAATAATCTCGATTACCTTCTACATGGTCCTTGTTCGCTTTCCAATCAATGAAGAAACTAGTAGCCAACTCTCGACCATCCCAACAGGAGCAGACATCGAACAAAAAAACTTGCAGACAAACTCACCTACGAAACCTTTAATGATCTACATACCTCAATCGACGCATGATAACGGTACCTCGTGCAGAACATGGAGTCTATATTCACCATCGATACGCGAGGGAGAGCCTGTGAAAGGAGCACTTTGCAATGTGTAATGATTTAGCCTGAACGCCGTGCTATTCTTGGTGGAGAATGGGTGGCTATCCGTACGCTGGGAAATGCGGGATATTTTGTGGAGATTAGTCGATTATCCGTACGCTTGGAAATGCGGGATACGTAGGACATTTGTTGGAGCTTGAACGGTTTGTTCATATGCATACTGGGAAACATGGCTTCCAAAAAGCGGTAAGATTCTTATAGCAGATATCATTCTCGAATCGTCGATAATACACCAAGAGATGGTGAGGTTTAGAACATCATGGCGACACTCCGGCGTAAATTTCGGGTTTGATTCCTTGTTCCACATTCAGAACATATTTTGTGGGAGGCCTGAATCTCATGGGCTACAATGATACTATCTACTTCATGATGGAGCTGCTTGATGCAACATGGCTTAGACAGTAGCCATCGGATCAATTACCTGGGGACACAGTGCTAAGATACCGACGCGATTGACTGGAAGAGCATTCGTAGTATATAATACTAGGCTATCAAGTAGTACTTAGGTTAGCCTGAGATGATCAGGATATCGCGGGAGTGAATCTGGTCCAAGAAAAGTTTCCCCAATAGTACTTTCACCTAGACCATCAGGATTCAGGCTTCGCAACTGGGCCACCGTGACTGTCCCCCTGTTAGCGTCGTAGCGAGCCAGGTCTCGACGTAAATTCATTGCATCTGAGTTCCCACGGCAAGCGGTGTACGGAGTACTACATGACACGTAAAAACGCTACGTACAGGCTGCCATTTTGTGTTTGGTTCTAAATTATAGTAATATTCGCTTCTCAGGATGTGCTTACCGGATGTTGCATAGTGCTTGCCCGCCTCGCATTACTGTATCCGCTATCAATTTTGTGGTGACGACCGAGTCTGGTTTAATCTTCAACCAATCCACTACCCCCACATGTACGGTATAGAAGCAAGCACAAGGCTGCTTTCCACTGCGTGTCTGGTTTGCCTCCAAGGCAGCGGTTGGTGTATGTCTCTTTGAATCATCATCAGGATCATTGAATTAGATTCGCGGGTGTGGTATCAGGCGAGTCTGCGAAATTCCCGCAGTGCAATTTATGCTCGAAGTTCCTCGGGCTGAATTTGGAGTGAACGTTGATTTGGAGAGGTCGGCTGAAACCGGACGTGGTAAGTTCCTATATCATTTCAAAGTTCAGATATCAGTTAGTAACGAGTCGCCAAGTTTGAACATAAAAGTTCTGGATGACGATGTTAAAGGGCTGTTGGTCAAAATATGCTTATCACCAGTTTCGTGGGGCTTACGGATCGGCAACTCCCTCATATAAATCCATTGGTGCAGTCTACCTTATGATATGATACAGCTAATGCGCGATACAATTAGTGAGTCTGAAATCTTGGCTTGGCTTCTGCTCACCATTCTCCCAGAGATCCGATTGTTTCTCCTGCTGTCTCTGTCCCTCCGAGGGGCGTGCGCGGTCAATTTTACAGACTGCTTCATCAACTTCAGAAATTATGCGAATTACACACTCAATGCGTCTGGATTGGTGGATGCCAACGGTAGAAATATAGAAAACACATCGTCGGAGATCTTAAATGCAGTTGGATTCACCTATGATGCGTGTCTTTCACAGTGTGGCTCTGGATTACAGAAACCCACCTGGATAAACACTTCGCAGCAGTTCGGTGCCTGGCTCTTACCCTACCTTGCACTCATATCTCAACTGCCTTTCGGTGCAAGACATAGAGTTGACAACCTCATGTCTGCTATCCTCACAGTCGGTTCACCGGTACTCGCCGGTTACTCAATGATTCTCACTATTCTCAATGCTCGGTGGATCAGTCGTCAATTTGAGATCGTGTCTTTCCCCAACGCCAAACACGCCGTCCGTATCCTTATAAGCCTTCAACAAACTCCACTGAAAATAACAAATGAAAATTCGCTGCTCAGCTCCCTCATTGTCCTACCGGAGAATGACGACTGGTGGCCGACGATTGCCGATTGTCTCGACTATACTCTCACTTGGTCCATCGCGTCTGCAACATCCATTGCTTGGGTCATCGTTGCGTACCTATTGACAGTCATCAGCTCGCTATCGGACATGAACGCCAATCTCAACTCCAATGGTCAAGGCACGGGGTCGGTTTGGTTGTGGCTCATACCAATCGTTATAGGTTGGCTGCAGCTATCCCCAAAATGTGACTATGTGCGCATTAAACGGGCCATGGAAAATGCAGATGCGATGGCGTTTGTGGCCACCCATTATGGAGTCGTGAAGGCATCAGATATTTCCGAAAGACGAGCAATATCCATCGATTTCACTTTGGAACAACATTCGTCTCCTGACGAAAATTTAACTCCACCCATCTATAACTATGCCCGAGCCATCCCATGGTCTCGGTCGGCGGAGGACGTCTTCGATGCTTTCCGAATGGCCTCCAATAATTCCAGAATACATAGACCGGTCAGGATGGGTAGTATGTGGAAGAACGCGGGTGGGAGGGATATTATTGAGCCCAGCAATAGGTCTGGAACCCCGTCCGAAGTCAATGCCTACTGTAGACTTCCTCGATACGGAATACGGAACCCTTGGGCATCAGGAATATTCCTCCGCATGTTTCTAGCGTCGCTTCTGCCCATAGCTTTGCAGTGGGCAACAACCGGGGCTGCGGTATTGGTTGTATATTATACTCCGGCAACGGTAAGCATTGTTTGATGTACATATCTGTACCTGCCGCTGACAAACGGGACACGACAGGGCCTTGGTTGTAGGTCCCTTGGCTATATCATTTACGGCGTACTGGCTACGATGGTGTGGGCGATGCTAGTCGCGTCGAGCATCATTTCGCATTACACATACTCAAACTCGGGCAGATCCAGCTGGAGTCCTTTCTTTTCTATCGCAATGCATCTCGCAAAGGTCCTGTCGAACCTTTTGAGATGGGGTGGGAAATTGTTGGCAACCGTCAATGCAGTCTGGGTAGTCACGGCCAGTATGCTGCAGTTTGCGGATGTCTATGATAATTGTTACTGCAACTCGAGCGTGTTGGGAAGAGGGGTCCAACATGCATATGACATCGTTGTGACCGATAATCTAGACTTAGGTTTAACTAAAACTGCTTGGTGGGGCGCGCTGGCTTTGGCTTGCTCTACCTCCTTGGGATTTATATTCTTGATGAGCTTATTGACCGATCTTGTACCTACGTGATGTCTCTGAAGTTTGGGCAGTTCATGGTCGGCAGGAACGGTGGACTGGTGGAAGATTCCTCACGCACGCCAGGGCATTTTGCGAGCCTTGAAGTGCGGCAAGGACACAGGTGTCCCTTACATTATACAATATTGTCCTCCATAAAGCACTACTCTACATAGAACAGAAATCGATACAAAAAAGATATACACACCTGTACATGTACTAGGTATTGCATATATTAACATTGTCGGGAGATGATAAAATTTATCATGTCATAGTAAGCTCTACTCGGATCCGAGCTGTTATTGAGTTTGGGGAACCGGGTCATACAATACCGAGCCCAGAATCTATCCATATATTGTTAGCCTCCATTTCCCCTGCTAGTTGCAGGGCCACCAAACGACTACTATTACACCATCCATTCTTAATTCCTAGAATGGTTAGAGAGGTTTTCAGGACATAAAAGCAGGCCGTCTTCCCTGCTGGTACCTCAGAGTTACTCGAGAACCTCTACCAGATCCTATATTACAAGCAACCAATGCGTTCTGTCCTACTCGTTGTCGTGGCTGTTTTGACAGCATCTCTTTCTGTCAGCGCAACACCATCTCTTTTCATCAGAGACTCACAACGTAAATGCGCCAAGGATGGCGATTTTTGTAATATCGCCAGCGACTGCTGCTCTAATGATTGTTATGCGAGTATAATTATTTTGCGTTGGATCAACCTATTGATTGACTTTTTATAGAATGATACCACTGAGACACCATACTGCAGATAGACCTCTTGAGAAGGACTCTCGAGAAACCGAAGAGCTCATACGTCGCGCAAGTGAGCCGTATTTCTGCCATCATATTAATCTGTCACTTACGAATTCAACACATGTCCTAGTTGATTGATGGATTCCTTAGACAAATTTCATTGTCGCTTAGGTAATGGGGATTCTTGGATAGGGCGTTTGGCTTGATAAAAACCATGATATCGACGCATACGAGTGAACGAAGTTCCCGCAGTCGTGAGCTTGAAAACCGAATGTCCGCTGACACGCATGAGGACTATGACATGCTGAAAGGATCATTCAGTACAAACGATGGAGGAGTACCCTTTGGGGTCGCTCGTAATCATGTGAGTGATGTGGCATACAACCAGTAAAGTGTGAATCATGTAACGTGGCGACCTTCTAATTGATAATCAGAAAAACCCACGTACACGTAAACTGTCACTGCACACACCAGAATGCAGATTTAAGGCGAGATCGCTGGACGCAATTCAAAGGTAGTAGGAAAGTGTACAAATTGGAGAAAAAGAGCGTCTTTTTGCCCGTATAGGGCAAAATTTGCCAGCCGACTCGGAGGAGTACTTAATCGAGATGTAAACCGCAGTGTGGAGCGGTCAAACGACTGCGATACTTGTCGTAAGTAGCTAACTGGGCTTGAAACCCTCTTGGCTTATGCTGAGAGGACGATGAGAAGCGTGGTAAGGGCGAGCAATTATCAATACACAAAGATGCAAGACACCTGCTGCTGCCGCTCAATCTGGTTTGTTGGAATGATGTTGGAATTTTCGAGGAAAAGTCGCGCATAACATTCGTTGGTGTCATGGGTATTGAGTCTGTAATTGTATGTGATTCTGTGAAGGAGAGTCAATTTCAGATGTATCTTTGATCAAACAATCCACATTGAACGCACCATAACATCGGTTTGCATCCGTGGTGTCCGTAGAGCTAATGATGATCGCCCTCATCTGGAAATTCTGGTTAGCTGAACAACGGTACAGTTTGTAAACTCACTTTTGGATATTTCCTCCAGCTCCTATCATCAAAGGTCAAGACTTGCGGTTTGAACACAGTCTGAACATGTTCAAATAGTTCACTAAAGTCAGATAACTATGAACCCAAAACCTGAATATAGGCCGAACCGGACGGGATGTAGACCGGATCCAGTCTAGTTCATTGTCCAAACCTGGCTCGAATGGTTCATGAACTGAACGCTGGCAACTTTACGCCAAAAGAATAATGAATGTTACATTGTACACTGGAATGGGAGTCAGATCAGACTTTCATCAGCCCAGAAACTCTGCAGCACTTTCTATATCCGGGCGGCTTCCTGAGCATGTGGAACAACAACAAAGTGGCACGCGAATCCTGTTTAAGAACGCTGTTAGTGAGCCTAACTGCATAAAGATATTAATCACGTACATGCTCACTGAGTTAAGCCGCGTCGGAAAGTTCCGCTCGAAGGAAGGGCGCAACGAAAACACTCCCGAATTTTGAATGAAAGTGAAGTCGTGCAGGACAATAGATGATACAACAGAGTCCAATGCGAAACACCACGTAAGATCAGACCCAAAAATGGTTGGCTGACAATACAAAAATCGACGAACAAAGATATCAATTTTGGGGCACACAGACGGCTTTTTTCACAAAAGGGATCGATTTTCTGTCCTCTCACCCAGCGAGGTTCGTGAAATATAGATTCTTTTGTAGAGTGCTGAGGCTACGAAGAGGAGTATCTCCACGGAAGGCATCAAGGTAGAGACCGCAGTGACCATCTCAACTCTTCATGCGAAACGGTAAGTAAATCATTGGCTGGAGGGCAGATCGGAAAAGGCCACCCACCTGACCACAAAAAACGAAACAGGATGGGCAGTAGTATATGAAGCTGACCAGGAAAAGATGTTACACATTAGTACTCTCTCAGGATTCAGACAGGTAAAGTCACGATTCGTGATTCCTGTAGTATGCCCCCTGTTGCTCAAGATTGGCCTATAGTTAATCTGGCCAGACACACACATTCATATGCACCTTAGATCAACGGTTCTCCGTGTCTCCCATATCTCTCTGGGGTCAACATATTTGGTGCAATCCATCTTCCCATGTTGAAGAATTTGATGTCGGTGAGACCCGTGTAATGGCAGCGCTGGAAGTTTCATTTCGAGTCTTAATGTAAGCTGTTGCTCGATCTGCAAAATCGTTAATCGGGTAATTGTACAGAGTAGCTTAAAGTCGCAAAAGTACTATCGTCTATCTGGTGTCCACGGCTCGTGCGAAGGCGGAAAACAGCTGGCAGGTAACGACAGACGACGGGTAATCAAATCGAGGTGGCGATGGCAGAACTGATGGTGGGATAAGAAAATAAATGGATGGCAGGCAGACAGACCTCCTATGGAGACTCATGACCAGTCTGTCTATGAGACGAGTCACTTACCTAAACTTGCTACTCCGGTTCCCTGCGGCGAAGGAACAAATCAAGAATCAGAAGTTGTGCGTGGGCGGCGGCCACTGAAGCGGTGAAGTAGATAAATCATGATATGGCGGAGACGGATGTTTGATAGGTGTCCAATGAACAAATTGAAATGTCATAGTAGATAACAACCTCAAGACGACAGTAGTGGGTTGGGTGTAATACTAAAGTTTTGACCTTAGATAACAATGACGGCAAACAAGCAAACAAGTTGTCCAACTTGGATGTTTTACATAACCACGGAACTGTGAAGTGTTGTTAAATGGTACATGAATAGCCACACGAGCCCATGGTATGCACGCACGAACTTATGCATTGGTATAAGTATCACAACAAAGTCAACAAGTATCTAGAGTCCCCAAGCGCAACGGAATGACAACTAATATCGAAAATAAATAAGAAAGCAGGGTATTAACAATGACATATACTGTACACGCATATGAATGTTCGAAACTTAAAAGTGGTGTCCATCGAAACGTGTAGCATTACAGATGCAGCTTCAAATATCGCCTTCTGGAATCCTGCATGAGTCTACGGCCATATAGAGTCATACACAGGGGGAAGATCTCTCGATTCTCCGCCTTCTGCACTGTGGATCTGTCCCCCATCTGGGTGATGGACAGTAAGGCCAAGGTCTTGACGCCCAGAAGCCGCTTTTCTTTCCTTCATCGCGCGGCTGTTGGAGGAGGGGTATATGTTCAGTCTGCCCTGGGTGTACTGATCTGGGCCTGGGCGTATGAAGCTCTGAGAGGGGTACCCCTCGCCAGCAGTGGCGGCGACGACGTTCAAACTGGATTGGGAGGTTGTTCGGATGCTTGCACGTGCACCAGCGGCCACACCCGCGGATAAGAAGGGGTTTTCTCCATATTGGCACATGCTACTACCACTGGCATGGTCGAGGTAGGGGGTGAACTCGTTTTCTTCGTCGAGATCAACTTGGGGGAAGGTTCTGCTCCCTGAGGGGTAGGAAATGATACGATCGGGTTTAAAGTTGCCACCAAACTCGTCTCGCCTTCTGCGACAGCGTAAGTAGAAGATAAGGAGGGCGACTATGATTGCGGCAATGCCGCTGATGACGCCGCCTACGATTGCGCGGCTGTTTGATGAGTTGTTTACGGGGGAGGGAGAGAAACTTGAGATAGGGATTGAGGTTGTTGATCCGTATGAAGTTTGTACATTACTGGTTGGCATCGAAGATGTGCCAGTGAGAGTTGTAGTTGGTGTTGCTGAAGTTGATAGGGCAGTCGATGTGGTACTAGTAGTTAGTGATTGATAAGTATTATTGTTTGTATGTTTATTAGGAGACGAAGAGGGAAGATAAACGCTTGATGCTGTAGTAGGATATGGCATAGTAAGATAGTGGTTACAAGACGTGGCCCCCATTTGAAGGAGGTATTAGAATACCATGAGCGAGTTCACGGTACCCTGATAATATCAGCTGGATCTTTGAGTTACTTCTAACTCTGAACAAACAAAGTTACCTTGTTTACTGTAAAGGTCACTCACAACAAACGATAAAGTCGTGCGGCTGTGGGAAATACAACATTGTACTGGCAAAACGATGAACGATGAAACATTTGAAGGTAGCGACTCTTCTCTAATATGGTAGTCCGAACAACTCGTCCCGGAGTCAACTCGACATGTCACGTGCTTCAGTTTTGTAGGACTTTAGTCTGCCGGCAGGGAATCCTTACATAATTTCCAACTCGTCGTCGATGGTCACGACTCGCCATAGTCATACTAAGTTCGAACTTCGTGAATTCAATCAAATCATTTGGTCTATGTCCACCTTTACGTTACAAAAGTCACAGCTTCAACTGCTCGCTCAGACATGATGGTGTCAAAGTACAATATTGGCACTGCACAAGACTTATACCACCAAGCAGCCACTAGAATCATAGCAGCGGTGAGAGGGATTAAATCTATTTCGTAGCTGTAGTTTAATGACTGCCATCCTCGAACATTGTAAGAGGCACCCCATTAATCACTTGTCGCCGTCATCGATTCACTAGACGATCGCAAGGATTGTTCCATGGCGGGCGGGCAACGACTCAGGACAGCTACGTTGGTCGAAACGACGAAACCTAATGGCAGCCTTGGTCAATCTCGCCTGCACATATCATGAAGTCTCGTCGCAGTGTCACGCCATTACATTGAACCACGCAGTACGAGTGAGTTTACCTCGATTGTCTTGGCTTATACTTACTATTTATTCATTATCCATTTAAATCAAGGTCATCACCCGCTAGTGCGATGCGGGTTTAAGGGCAGATATATCCGACTTGAAGGTAAACCGCTCAATACACGAATGTGTTATTCGTTTACTGAAATTTTCTACCTCCAAGTCATCAATGTAAAAAAACGGTTTCAAGAGTTTAGGTCTATAGTATGGAGTATGCGAGCCCTCCACATATGTCTACTTCACTCAAGATCCCTCATGGTTCGTGGTCCTGTTCGATGTACTTCAACGAATCGAGCTTAATGATTGGAATCAGTAATCGGTCGACCGGGAACGAGGCCGATGAGCACACGATCCGCATCTCATTCCTATCAACACCTTCCGCATTGGAGTAACCTATTCAACTGGTTTCGTATCTTAAACTTGGATGGTTTGGCTCAGACACCAGCGAATAAATTTACTTTACGTTGATAAGGACTCACTTCAGCAACCACGGCTGGGGCTGGTATATGTATATGCCCTCGCGCCTGGTGTATCTCCTAATCTTACATCATGCAATCCATTGAGCTGTACTGGCGCTCACTTTCCCTGACCATTATTCTCTGAGCAACTTCGCAGACAGTCTCCGAGCTATATTTGAGCAGCGAGGTGCCTTGTCCGAACTTGACCAGGTCATCGAGCTGCGCCAAGCTGCACTAGCACTTTGTCCCTCTGAAAATTGTGCTCAATCTGTCCTTCCCAACAACTTTGCCATCACCCTTATTTGCGAATCAAACAACGAGGTGCTTCATCTGGTCTTGTGATGAAGCAACTGTGACTGACGGAGATCTTCTGGACGTCATAATTCACGTGAATCGGCCCTGGTTCTATGATTGTGCAACTGATCGCGGAGCCCAGAGACATAGTTTGCGGTGCTCCAATCGGATTGTTAGCCTCTGGAGGCCACAACCACAACGTATCCACAATGCAGTTCTCGCATTTGCACTGTGGACTTGCAACAAGAATGAACGACTCGAGTGTGGATTCAAAGCTGAACGGATTGAGCAAAAAGACCACCGTCCCATCTAGAGAATAATGGTGGTCCACAGGAAATTCTCTGAAAGGAAGGTCGCCACAGTGGAAATACAATCGAGGACACTTTCAAAGTGGCACACGACAACCATATAAATACTGTTTCGGCGACCTTCATTCTCTATCCCTCACTAGCTATACCTACTGCTGCAAACACATGCGCATATACACCCTTATTTTGATCAATTATCTACTAGCTCAAGTACGTGTACTTATTCCCAACTTTAACACCTATGTTGTCTAACTCGACTTGCCTTTTACCTCCAGATGATCCAATCTACATCCCACTCCTTATACCATGCTGCCACTCCCCTATACGCGCCCGTTGCGCCCTCGCCGAGTGTGGACCCTGAAGTGTCGCATGATTCGGTCTCAACACAAAATGGTTGTCATTTGTCTGCGGTAGCCGATGTCTCGCACCCGCCACCGGCTGCGGCTGCTCCTCCCCCACAACACACATCTGCACCCCCCCTGCACTCTTTTCCAGGAACCACCACCAGATATGCTTCAGAGCCTGTGTCAGATCGATATGGTCAATATGATACAACATACATGTACTCTAAGGATGGTTTGATCATCTGTCCTTGGTCGGTGGGTCAAAAGCACGTCGCAGAAGACCTCGAAGACCGTGATGCCAAGCGAATCAAAATGAACACTGGTGGGACAAATAACGACCTTGATTTTGTGGGTTTTCTTTTTAACCTTGTGGGGCTGCATCCTTAACTCCTGGAACAGAAACCTGTCTTAGATCGATATGGTCGATATGATAGGTCATGCATGTACTCCAAGGATGGTATGATGATCCGTCCTGGAAGACATATATACCATCCAAAGACAGCAAAACATCTTGGTTGCGGGTCAGTGCTATTCAAATGCCCTCTTTGCCTAGAAACGTGCGTACCCCCGCTCTTAGTAAATAAACACATTTTCATTGTTGTTGTGATTAGTTTTATCCAAGGTGATGCCTGCGAGAGGCATTGGGATGATGGTTATGGAAAGCTAGCAGCCGAGGGCGCTCCACCCTCGCACTCAGCCACCTACCAATGTTCCACGAGTTCTGCTTCGCCTGTGGGAGTACCCACTACGGCATTCACGTTCATTGTACCCAGAACTGCCATGACGACATCCAATAGCTCGTCGCCAGAGACTATGCTGACAGAGGCTCCTGAACATGCCCCCAACTCTGAGTCTTGTGCGGCTCATGAGATACGGGACACTGCTTCGGTAGCTGCCGTGCTTCCAGCATCGCCAGTACGAGAAATCACACCTGCAGAGGTTCATCGAAACCTTGAAATATGGAGGTGGATTAATGAGATAGAAGATGTTGTGGATCCTAACCTTATCTCCGAGCCTGCGCCATCTCTGTTGCCAGAAACCGTGCTCGTGCAGGCCACTGAAGACCCAGATGTTTGGAGTCTCATCAATGAAATAGAGGAGTTTGGGGATCCCAAACTTCCTCTCTGCGAGTCTCCGGCAGACGCCGCCGAAGATCCAGAATTTTGCAACTTTCCGATCAGGACCCTCTTAATATGTTCTTGGCTAGATAATTCTTATGGGAGCACTCTGTACCAATGATCTCCTTCTGAATTAGCATATCTCTGCTCAGCCCAGATCGACTATGATATATAGGGTTCACATATTTCACTTCTGTACCAAATATCCAATATCCGCTCCATGTGTTTCTCTCTGTCGTCGTCTGTTCATTATAACACCACAATCCTGTTCCTACTCTGCAGCATAGCGCACCACTTTTCATTCATTCTTAAATATGTATTATTACTGTTACTGTCATCACTATGAAATACAAACATTTCTTGACCTTGTATATACACGCTGGAAGATCTAGGGAACAAACAAGCAAGTGACTTCATCTACGATTCGTTCACGCTCGACTCGAAATCGTCATTAATATCCAGTATCAATACCCATGCAGAAAAGCTTATTTGAGGTTCAAATGAAGGAGTAAATAATTGATGCGCACGAGGTTCGACTGCTGGTGTATATGGTGAAATGGTTAGCCTGCACGAGGTGGGAATGACCGGATATGCATCTGGGAACTGCGAGAACGATATCGAGCGTTCGTCTAATTCGGTTCCTGCGATGATATCATTGGATGGACTTAGTATCGCAAAAGTGTCGTTATCAATGACTACTTGCGTGATCTTACTTAGCTATTGCACATTTCATGGCATATCGCATAGATAATCAATGCATATTTAAACTAGCTATTTTCAAGTTTATCAATTTAATCATGTCTCCTGGAACATTCTTCCCCACCCTTTGATCGCTTTCGTATCTACCCCACACTGCCTCAACATATCCCAAGTGACCGTAGTAACAGTATCCAGCACTGGAACGCCATACTTTGCCTCCCAAAGCTCAACCTTATGCGCCGCAACCAAATTTGTGCAGAACGTCGAAACAGCTTCTGCACCCCCCTCAACCACCTGCCCTACTAACGTCTCCAATACATCCTCTCCAACCAGGGCGATGTCGCTATTCTTTACCATGCGCAGGTGGCGTTCCGTTTCGGAGGTGATCTCTATTCCAATAGCATTATAGTTCTTCATAATGCTCTCCTGCACGTCATCTAGATAAGGCGTGACCAGTCCAAGCTTCTTGACCTTAAAAATATCCAAAGCCTTGTTCAAAGCCAATACGGAGGTAGTGGCGGGGATACCCGTAGCTTTGGTAATAGTTTCGCAGAGTTTTTCATCACCCTCGAATCCCATCCATCCTGCTGCTGTTCCGCTCCAGCCTATCATATCAACTTCAGCATCGGCGAGTAGTTGAGCAGCTTGCATGATGACTGAGTGGTCGAACTGGGCAAGACCTTTGGCCGAGAGACTGATCTCTGTGACTGGGAAACGGGAGAAGTGAACAGAGACATTTGGAACGGAGGCAACGATCTGGAAAGTAAGAGGTTCCAACGCGGTATTTGAAGAGGGCGTGAGAATGCCCAGACGGATTTGTTTTGACATGGCTAAAACGCTGGGGGCAGAGTCACGGCGCACGACTTGTTGTGGAGAAGGATGGACAAGCGACAATGTATGTGACTTGCAAAGCTGATATAGGGCCCTGTAAGCTATCATGTGGGTTTTAATAAATCGAAGATCCTCCCCGACGGGCATCCGAGCCATGATCTAAGCTGATCTAGGTCTCATTTCCAGTAGATATTCCTGTCTGGCAGTGCAATCGTTATCTCTTCTCGGGTCACCTGACTTTCGGACGATAAAGGATGCTATGCGGAGCGTAGTGCTTGTATAATAAGACAACTCACTTGTTCAGTTATTGGAAATATCACTCACACTTTGCCCCCCCCTGGCTCTCGAACGAGAGTAGCAACATGTTAGAACGTATAACTAGTGCGATTAAGGGCTGATTTGTAGTGATTCGGGTCCGGGAAAAGCAGTGATTTGAAGGTTCGAGAGCGTTATTATGTGTTCGGAGCGATTACAGCACAGTAGCAAGATGCTTCCATGGTTGTATGGTATAATAGACACAAACTATACCATTTGTTAAAAGTGACAATGGTCCAGATAGACCTTCGACTTCGTGACTAGTATCTCTCTGGGAGCTAGAGCGATGTAAAAGTGACGCAATCAGTGATTGATTTGGATCTTTTGAGTGCTTCGACTGTTGTGTATACCCAAGGATGGTTCTGTAGCTATCTCTGGTCAGTCGAAATTCATTATCTGGGGCACAAGAAGGAGAGCCACATGAGACGGTGTCAAGTTGCAAGACGTTCACAATTCAGTACTAGTAGTCAGCTAGCGCCACCCTCCTGCAGATTACAGTAGGCTTACTGGTATACCGACTCACCTGGGTAGTAACTGTTGGAGGTCAATCCTTCAAGGATTGAGGTTTTCAGTTTTCTTAGCCACGTTCCTAGTCCTCGGCCCTTCAAGTGCTACCTGGTATTTTAGGTGTATATTCTTATCATATATGCCCTGACCTACCCGCAATATACGCAGCTTGTTGATATTTGAGCGTCATCGATGACAATATGACATTGGCGACGCTGCCAGTGGTCACGGCCGTGGTCAAGTTGAAGTCCAAACTTGTGTAAACTGAGATGACCTCATCCGCCGGCGGGTCATTGCTTCGAGTCCTCGTTCGACGTTCAGGTGGTCCTCTACAATGTACATCTTCATATACATCCATTTGTTCAACAACTTCTGAAAAGGGTATCGATCCTGAGATATCTCCCTCGAAGGCTGCCTAGCACATTTTTATTGACGCCCTTCCCTCATACGTACGAAGATCCAGATATCCACGCCTCGGCCCAGCGCATCGAAAAGGTAACTCATTAATGGCACTTCCCTGACGCCTTTCACCTAGCCCACCCACAATCTGCGTCGCTTGTCATCATTCTTGTCATCGGCTGAGCTGCTCAAGGTATAAGCTTATTCTTTGTTTACTGAAATCTTTTATCTACACGATGTTTTTAAGTCTCCGAGTCTTTCCGTACCCCGCAGGCATATCCATTTCTATCGAGCTCAACTCAAGAAGATGACTCACGAGGGTATTCAGTCGTCTGAGTCTCATCATCCGCCATATTCATGTCACAGGTAACCGGTGAGATATCATCTTTCCTAGGATAATTCATTCCGCTGGTGTTTCCAGCAGCTATTTTACGTACACTGGCACTAGAAACCAGTATGTAACTAAGTATTAAAATATCTAGGTAATCTATTCATCGTCGCGCGGCCACCTTGAGCACTATCAGGACAGAAGATTTCTTCCAAGTCATCCGCGATACACTATTTCGGGGAATCACTGGCACCGCGACACTATTTCGATGTTCATCGACGGACTTGTGCAAGTCTTTGATGCCCAACGTCCGGGTATCCACCCTTCACGGGATTTCTCTTCCAGGCTTTCCACTCCATTATGAGCACTGACTCACATGATTTTTCTGCGGCGGGAACTACCTGTGAGAGGCAGCGTTTCTATGGGGCTCCCTTGACTTCATCTTTACATGTGTTGTGCCGACGGTGCTTGACGCTTGCGAACAGATATCATATCATAGAAGCACTAGTGATTCGAGGGCTGCCAGTGAGCACCGCTGGACTCGAGTGCGTGGAAGAAGCGACAGTAAGGACAAAAAATATGTGTATCATTCCTTTGAATAAACAATCGTCCGTTCTAAATTCTGGGAGCACCTAGGAGCTGAATAACACAGCGGAGAAGCCAAAGGAGAAAGGTGCAAAGAACTTAAATCCAGTCCTGCAATAAATTAAATGCGCTCCCGTTGCCTCTGGGCACCTTCTCCGTAACGAAAAGCATACTTCAAATACACAAACAATAAGCCAAGTTTGAAAGGGCTGTACACGATAGCACAAGAGGAGATATAATGTAAAGCAAGTATTACACCTACGGAATAAATTTGTACTAGAGACCAGAATGAAATTATTGCGAGATTGAACTACACACCGATATGAATAAAAACCATCCTCTGCTCAAGCGGCACTGTCGTCTTCACGGCATGCGTAGCACGGTTAAGTGCCCAGGCAGCCTTCGTACAGTCCATCACGCCATCTTCGAACATATTCTCATAAAAAGCTTTCACAACGTGTTTTGCAACAGAATCGTCGACCTCCCACAACGTCCCAATGACGCTCTTGAACCCAGAAAACTGGAGACCAGCTGCGAGGTGAATAACTTCGTCGGGAGTTTCCTCATCGCCAACGGCGGTATGACATGCCGATAAGAATGCGAATTCAGCATGCGGAATGTCTTTCTCCATAATATCGAGCAGCGTAATATATTCGTCTCTCATGACGAAATGCGAGTTGTAGGGTTGCGTACGGTCCTGCTTGCCATGACAAGCGAGGTGCACCCAGGTATTCTGCTCCAAAGCTTCGAGTGCACCTGCTCGTGTGGCTGCATCGCCAGAAATAGTGCTGCGATTGACAGTTGCCGGAACGAGCTTATCGACGAGCTCGAGCTCGCTGTCTACAGCCAAGAGTGCCTTGCCTTTCCCTTCACCCGGTTGACCCTGTCCGATCGCCACGAAGGACGGAGGTACACGCTTCTTCATCAACTGTCTAGACCTGACAAGAGCCGAGAGTGTTGGGGTGTAAGAACAGATGTAGAGATCCTCCAGGCATGGCTCCTTAGAGCGATCTGGGTTCGTTTTAAACGGGTGAGCGGCGTGGAGAGGAATGGACGTGAAGGCTGCGGTTGGACACAACCAGATTCGAGAGAGGCGCTCTAGTTTCAGGACGTGCTCGAGGACGTTGACGATGGGTAGCATGATCTCTTCCCATATTATCCGCGAGAGTACTATTAGATCCGTCCTCGACTCCCCTGGGTTCATCCGAGACGCTTCTCGTATCGCCCTGGTGAAGCGATCCTTGAGAATATTCAGGTCTTTAAGAGTGACAGACAAGGGAACATGATGGGGGCCTCCCGATGTCGGGACGATGATGGCGCTGCACGAGCGTTTACTCGCAATGAGGATGATGACTGGGCCATGGCGTGCTGCCGCTTGCAGGTCTTCGTACAAAGGTGGGAGCAGGAACCGCGAGAACGCCCGAAGACCACGTATCTGAGTTACCACAACTTCCCATTGCCTTGTAAGGCTCCTGTACTCCGTTGCCCCCAGATCAGCAGCAGCTCTATCGATGATAGTCGCAGAACTCTGGGCGGCATTGGAGAGGACCTTCCTCGATTCCAAATAATCTTGCGCCAGTGTCGGATTTACTGACTCGAGGTCTTCAACTGGAGTCTTGAGTCGAGATGCCAGCGACCATTGCTGACCACGACCCTGCTCGACAAGTTCAACTGCCTGCAGCAGATTGTCAATATCTACGGCACATAATGCTGCATCAACAGGCAATGATCTAGCGTAATGGAAGGCAGCGGCAGCTTCACGCCGTGAAGTTGGCGATGATCGTGTAGCCAAATGACCATCCAGAAGCTCGAAAAATGTTGTGTATGCCTCCAGTGCGGATTCATGACCACATTGCTCTGCTGCAACAGTCCAATAATATGCTTGAATGATGCGGTCCGGGAATCCTTGAGTAGGGTGTCGCGATGCCAGTCTGAAGTGCTCTATAGCGAGTGATAAATCAGCGGGGTCGTATAGAATCTGGTAACGAGACAAATAGGCCTTCCTCAGCCACGTGTAGCTGAAATACCTGTCCGGGTGCAGTGAAGACAGGGCCGCCAATGATTCTTGGCAAAAAGTAATGGCTTCCTCGACATCTTCATTCTCCTGAGTTTGCATGAAACGAGAGCAGAGCGCCGAGCTCAAATTGTGAAGAGTTCTATGGCGCTCTGGATCGTCAAGCCGCTTTAACCGAAGGGATTCGCGATACCAATCAATAGCCTCGTTGAGATCCTCGCTGACATCCAATTCATCATATCTCCATTGGAGTGCGAGGGCAAGGTTGTTAAGCGTCCTGTCACGATATGGATGGCCAGGTGGGCACAACGTCAGTGCCTCGCGACGGAGGTCAACAGCTCGGGTAATGTCATCAATATCTCTGCGTGTCTGGAAACGGGTGACAAGGGCACCCCCTAGGTTGTCCAATGAGAAATCACGAGATTTGTGCCCAACAGGGCGCAGGCGCAGCGCTTCTTCGTGCAAAGAGATGGCCTCATCAAGGTCATCAGGTTTGCCTTGATGATCGAAGCGGGACCCGAGTGAGACCGCCAAGTTGTTCAGGTAGCCATCGTAGCCATCATGTCCTTCGGAGCACAGAGACACGGCTTCACGACCAAGTTGTATGCTCGTGTCAATATCATCAATGTTACCGTGCTGATCGAAGCGTAAGCGGAGAGCCCATGAAAGTTTGTCAAGCGCTCTTGGACGGAGTTGATAGCCCAGAGGACATAGCTCGAGGATGACTCTTCGAAGGTGGATGCCTTCATCGGATGCATCGGTTGAAAGATTGTTGCATCCATTCATCACGATGCTACGAAGCAAGGTGCCCTCTGGACAGAGAAGCAGTAGCTCATGATAGAGTCGGGCAGCTTCGCGGATGTCACTAGTAGTACCTTTCCTGCCGTGGCGCCAAGTCAGGGCATTGGTGAGATTCTGTAGAGATAAGGCATGATTGGGATGGCACTGCGGACGCAATGCAAAGGCGTCGCGGAAGAGGGAAATAGCGGTATCAATGTCTTGAAGATCGTTGTCGATATAGCCTAGAAGGCGGGCCCACGCGAGGTTGGTGAGAGCCGCTGCACGGTCTAGATGTCCGACCCGACACTGGTCCAGAACCAACTGAAAACGCTGTATAGCATACTTCAGC
Organism: Suillus decipiens; assembly: GCA_016695475.1. Classification (NCBI taxonomy): domain Eukaryota; kingdom Fungi; phylum Basidiomycota; class Agaricomycetes; order Boletales; family Suillaceae; genus Suillus; species Suillus decipiens. Next base: position 83,317 of record MU173040.1, on the reverse strand, counting down.
TGAGAGACTGTCTTGCTCGTCACGTATTTTGCAAGATGTGCATGGCCTGCATCTGTGTCTCGAGCAATCTTGCATTCTACGAGCGACTGCAGTCGGAGTTGTGTCAGTAAAAGCTAACAGGACGGAAA